>JXXA01002944.1:0-15900 GCA_000956255.1 Anopheles punctulatus | reverse complement strand
TATAATACTGGAGTATGATAGACAATATGCATAACATTTAACGCATTCTTTATTTTACAGACCAATCGACACAAGTTAACATGTGAAACGTAGCCAATCTATCACCGTTGACGGGACAATCGTGATCATCTTCAACTAAAAGGCGAGTAGCACGCCATCGTATCATGAACATGGACTCAATGCCAATGACTACGCTCGCTCGGTAGAAAATGGGACTGCTCGACACACGATAGTTTCAGCCCTGAACATTTTGCCTACCAACACAGTCCAGCGGGATCATTTTGTGAGTGAAGAGTGCAACACAGAAGTACAAGCAGTGGCTGCGAAGGGAAATGCATTTTTGGATTGATAAACGATCGCAAGCGTGTGGTTTTGGTAGAGCCCGTGTGGCAGCATCTTTGTCCGGTGGCGGAGGCCTTGGCTTTGGTCATCCGCGACGCGTTCCGCGGAAATCAATGGTCACTCCAATACATCGGTTTCAGACGGTCGACTGTAGTCGGCCCCATTTTTACCGCCAACAACAGTCGCACCAGCAGCAACAGCAGCAGCAGCAACAACAACAACAACAACAACCACAATCTCTAACAAATCCGTCTGCAGCGGGAACGCATTATACGTCCACACAACCAACGGCTCAACAGCAGCAGCAACTTCAACAGCATCACCATCACCATCCACATCATCCGCACCACAATCAAAACGGTACGCAGCCGCATTCACAGCCAACCACTCAGCAGCAGGTGCATCAGGTGCAGTTGCATGTTAGCGGCCAATATAACTCCCACAGCGGCATTTTGCCTGCGTCTTCGCCTTATCCACCAACGAGTCCAAACATACAACAGAGCCCCACGCCTAATGCTCTCAACTACCACGTACCTGTGTCGATGAACCACGTATACAGGTAGGAAATGAAAAGTAAAGAAGTATTATTTTCATAGATGGCAATCAATAGAGCAATAGTTAGTAATTAATATATGCCTCCAAACTGGTATTACTAAATGTCACTACGTCACTGCCTTACTGACAGATGCCGTCACTGTCTGATGAGTCGTAGCTTACCGCGCTCTTGTAACTATCTTTAAGCAACAGGATGTTAATAAATATATATTACTACTTCTTATATATTTGATAAATGTGTGACGCAAGCTAAGAACGATATTTGAAAATGATATTGAATGTGTCTACTCATGACAATATGGTATTTAAAAAATGCCTTATTTCGTTTTGATTTATTTCTGATCAAAAACAATGTGCAGCATGTTAAATTTAATTCTCTGTTATTTTTTTGGCCTGTTATTTTTCCATAATTTTTTTCCTGCACCGTAAATTTCAACAGTGTATTGTTATTGATTTTATCTACAAAATAAGGACATTCTGATGTTTGTCAAATTTAGGAGTTTCGTGGTGTTATAATCTCAAACAACCTTCTACAGCGATCTAGAGAATTCATTATGGAAAACCTATAGAGCAATCAATTTTCAAGTTTAAAAGATCAGTTTATAATTTTCAGTAAAATTACAACATTGCTTTAGTTATAACGACTAATTGCTCACCAAAGTTTTTGCACAATAAATAAGGTAAATTTACAAATTTTGCTTTTGATCCACTATTCATTAATATACATTTTTGATCAAAATACATGAGAGTACATTTGAGCTGTTGGTATCGTAAATTTTGTTGAACCATGTTCTTCATTATTGAATGATCGAATTTAAATGTCGGCAAGTATTAACACGGAATTAGTAATTCAAAGTGTATGCGTGCACATGAACTAATGTAACATGAAATGACATAATAGATATAAGCGGAAAAAAATTTGAGCAGCGGAGGGCATACTTAAATTTATGGCGTTATGATTCTAAAAGCACTATTCCTTTAGTTAGCTTTCTTCTAGGATTAATAGGATTTACAAAACATTTCAGTGCATCAACACAATCTTCTGGAGCTGAGATCGAGCATAGCGGCAGCAATCTGGGGATTAGTAGCGTTGGTCAGCACATACAACCGCACGTCGGACATGACGCACAGCTATTACCGGCGCACCTTAAGTGTGGCATGTGGGCATCCTTGGCATTGGCGACGGTGTTCGTAGCCGGTGCCAAGTTTTACTTCGACCATCAGGTACGCAGTCGAGCAGAGAGCGAACAGCGAATAGATTCCATCAAATATAGTTTTCAGTAATAAATATAAATTGCATTAAATCCACTTTCAGGGTACCGGTTTGGAAGTACTGATATTTTGTGCTTTTTCGGCGACGTTTTTTCTGGCGGCGTGCACCGTGTCATTGTGGAGACGTCCACGTGATATACAAATTTCTGGCAACAATGTGATATCAGAAACTATCTCGAATGGCGAGCAAAGTTCGCTGCAGGTGAGAATTACGCTCTTCATTCGGCATTGCCGTTAAAAAACTTCATTAACCGATGGATCAAACAATGCTATTTTTAGAACAACCCTGAATTCCTCAGCAGCAACCCTTCACCATTGCTGAATGGAGGAGCCGGAAGTGGTCAGCTAGGGGGTCTTGTAGCGGCCAATCTTCAACAAGCATCGTTAGCAAGCATAGTAGCACCACCACCACCGTATCATATAGCGATACTGTTGCCCGACACGTCGAAGGAAACGGAAGAAACTCCGCCACCGTCGTACGATAAAATAGTGATTTAATAGTAATTTATCGGCATCTGCGCTTCAGCCGGTGCTGGCTGAAGAAGTTTCTGTACAAAACGATACCACGCACGTTTAAATTTTCTTGCAAACCAATTCTTTTTACGACGAAAACCCCCATTAAAAGCTGATATAGCCGGCATGCGTGTAACGTAGCTGGAAACGAATAGGAAAGACAGGTACAATAGTGTACACGAAGGATATAGTTAATGCGCGCTAGGCGTAGCGTACTACTTATTTTTACATACGAGAATAAAAAGACATTTATGCGAAGCTATTCCGAGCTAATCGAGCACAAAGTATAAGATAAATCGCGCGTAGTACATAAGAGTGATCAGAGCAAGAAAGATATAACTGTGGCGCGCGAACAGGGCAGAAGCTATAGCTAACGATAAGTTACAATCGGATAAATATCGGATAATATGTTCAATGCTACTGTAACAGTTGATGAACATTGGAAGCCTAACATACATAAAAGATTCTGTTTTTTTTTCTCGACAGGAAAAATGAAAACCAACGATTATTTGGAAATATTACAACACAAATGTAGAACTGATGTATCTGGCTAGCATTACCGAGCATGTTATTAATATTACTACCAATATTATATGGCAAAAACAGAAACAAAAGTATTGAACGATAGTCTCTTTATTTACATTAAAGATTGATCGTAAATTATGTTTTAATAAATCTTTACCAACGAAAAATGTATGTTTACGTCTACTGTATATTCAAGTAAAAAATAACGAACATAAATCACTTTCTGTTCCTCACTTGCACGTCACCCTTGCTTGTATATTACACTGGCCAAAGGTAGAATCAAACAGTAAGCCTGTCGGGCATTCGCGATCTGTAGCAACGCCCATGAAACATTGTACAAACTTTCGGCAGTCACCATCTACGGCACGGTTAACGAAACCTGTTGCCGGACATTTGATGCATCCTGCTTTGCTGGGATAGTCGCATAGCTGTTTGTCGGCATTGAAATGGTATCCAGAAGGACACACTAGCGGTGTGGTAGTACGGTTAACGCAAGCGACGTAATAGTGGCATCTGTGCCGGTCGGGCAAAAACGTGTTTCGGGTGGTATTCACACAGTCTAGCGTAGTTCCAACAGCTTGTCCTAGCACGACGCAACAAGCGGTTATGATTGTTACTACAAGCAAAAAATACGACATTTGCACTACTTTCACTCTGTCTTAGCGTACTTTGCTACCTACTTTTCATGGTGTCCAAATTATATGGATATTTATTGAGGAAGAAAACGTCAATACTGGAGCCGGAAACGGTGATAGGGGTCGTATTTATAAATTTTTGTGCTAACGTTGAATTGCTCGTTTGATTTACGCATCTAATGTGATACACATTCCTAGCATGCTCGAAGGTGTTGCAGATAAAAATCAACATCGTTCCGATAATGACAATTAACAGATACCGTCCAGGAAAGTGCAGTGAGTTTTCCATTTCGCACCACCATGATTTATTATTTCACTAGTTTTGATTGCAACGCTCTACATGCTTTCTAGTTGGTGCTGTTTCAAAACCTGTTTTAAAAACTGTTAACGATCTTGCGCCTTCAAGCTGAATTTTTTATATGGCAGTGTTAAGGTCACGTCCCATGTTTTTGAGCGTTAGTGTGACTTTACAGTGAACACTATTCTGAGGCTAAGGCTAAGCTAAAAGTTCTTTTTGTAAATTAAGTAAAAGGAAAACATTTGTGAAAATTGTACTGTACTGTAAATAATACGGTATAATGCTGTTTATTGGCACACGCACATTCTATTGTTAGTGATCAAAGTTTTAAACGAACCTGGTTGTTTCCACCATGCTGTGTACTTTACAGCGGCATCACACAGGGTACTATCTCCGCCAAGTTACACTGCTCTCGTACGGTATCGAACAAAAGCCCCGCCGGACACTGTCGCACTGAAAGTCTGCCATTAAGGCATCGGTAGTAGACATCGCATTCGGTAGGATGTGGAATTTTCTTCAGCTCACTTTCTCTGTCACATTGCACGACAACGCTTTCCGGCGGTGGTGGCGGACGTTCACGCTGTGTTAATTATATTTCACATCGTAAGTAGAGTATATAGCTGAAGCGCTAAGCGCGACTTACCTCACACGGGTTCTGTGTGTCGTCTACTACGCACCAGCCGTTCTCGATATCGTACACAGTACCAGGAGCGCAAAAGCGCTCGATGGTGATATTACCAATGCATATGAAATAACTGAAAAGTAAGCCAATAAATTAATTTTTCCTTTCATCGCTCCCCAGCTACAGTCCTGATTGACTCACGTTAGGCAAGAATTTAAGCTTCCGAGCACCAGTTGAGTGCCATCGGGGTTATTTTGGCAGACAAACTCCAAACATTCCGCATGGTCGGGCGAATCGCAAACCGACAACGTAGGGTTAAAGTGTAGTCCAGCTGGGCATGTTTCCGCGCTAATGAATTGATTATTTTCACACACAACATACTGTTCACACTCGCCGGGATAAGCTACCTCGATAAGTGAATCGGACGATTGATTTTTACATAGTGCTTCAAAATCTGGTCCCTCACTGACAGTCGTCGTTTCTGCTGACTCGGTAGACGTTGTCTCGCCAGGCGTAGTAGTTTGCTCGGTTGTTGTTTCACTTAGTTCAGTGGTTGTGGTCATTTCTTCACTATCGGTTACTGTCGGAGTGTCCGGCACGATAGTGGTGGTTTGATCAGGGCACTCTGGAGGCTCAATTTGACAGTCGACATTCGCCTGGTTTTCACACAGTTGCGTGTCCGGATTGTAGTACATGCCGATTGGACAACACATTTTAATACCGATCCCGTTAAAGCAGGAAACGTATGTGCTGCAATCGATTGTACTTGGTTCCGTCGTCCATACTGGACTGGTGCTGCTGTCACAAGGCACAGTTACGATGCTGTCCGGAAAGCACTCTCTCAACTCCGGGCAGCTTTGCCCAATTTTTACCGACGCGGCCAGAATAACTAACACATAGCAAAAACTACTCATTTTTCCGCCAGCCATGGTGATCGAAAGATATTGCAACAGCTACTAAATCGGTAAGGTTGTGTCAGGTTCGGAAATGACTGGAACCCAGCAGATATAGCAGCAGCAGCAGCTAATCGCGATGAGCGTCAATGCACAAACGACTATTCCATTCATAGACGTCTTTATCTAATCAAGAGATTAACAAAATTCAATGCCATAAAAACAAAACCTTTGAAGGCGTTTTGCTAGCACCTGGATGGATTTGTATGTGTTCAATGTGAAGGGTAATGGATTTTCAGCCACTTCCGTCCTACTCTCGATTACGAGTGGCGCAAAATACGTGGTTAACGAGAGGTCACCATGGTGGAAAAGAATTCGAGAACCGTTGATTGGGTGAAAACGCAATTGACGTTTTATCATGCGACAGCAAAGAGACAGATTATTCACATTTTATCGGGGCATTGGCGGGACCTCGTAATCTCGTCGGGCATTGATATATTTGCGAACACGCATATTTAAGAATCATTTGTATCAGTACATTTGAGTGAAAAACTTTTCGTGCTCACACCGTTGCTAGTCGAATCGGACACAAAATCATGAGTTTTACGTGGCTTTTTACAGCTTTCGCTGTGGTTTTGGCAGTTCCAAGTGTAGTGTTGGCTGATACCCGTTGTGCGGGCCGACCGGACGGATGGTTTGTACCTGATTTCACCAACTGCCAAGCATTCTTTACGTGCTTCCGTGGCGATGCATTCCCCGGCACGTGTCCAGGGGAGTTCCGTTTCAACGAGGAAGCCCAAATGTGTGATTTCAAATGGAATGTTAAATGTTTGCTGTGTCCAGAAGAATCCGACACACCAACGTTAGAACCGATCGAAGGAGAGTGCTTGTATTATACGCTTTGCTTCCAAGGCGTCGGTACTCTGCGCCAGTGCGATGAAGGCCTTCGATTTGACGGAACAGCGTGTGTTTTAGCTGACAACGTGGAGTGCAATATTTGTCCTACCGATGTGGATCCAAACACGCCTGTGTCAGTACCGCATCCGGAAGACTGTTCGAAATATTACATTTGCCTTAGGGGTGAACCTACTGAAATGCAATGCGCTCCGACACTACTCTTCAACCCGCAGACCAGATTTTGTGATTTGGAAGAAAACGTGCAGTGTGTAAGTATACTCCTGAAACATTTCTTATGTGTGTTTTAAAGTAGTTTGCTATTAAGTATTGTGAATTCAAAATTAATTTACATTATTATACCTCGATTTTTATGCGACTGTGTAATTTACGTGTAATTTACGACACTTTAAAGAACGATGATTAATTGTTGTGTGTTTTTTTTTGTTTAACAGGAGCAAGGACCTACCTCACCTACTACATGCCCGCCATCCGGACTTCACTTAATAGGCAACCCAGCCAATTGCAACACATATTTTGTGTGCTTAGACGGACAGCAGAGTGCCGATCCCATCGCTTGTGCCGATGGATTAATTTTTGATACGGTAGATTTCGTATGTCGCATACCTACTCCAGAGTCGCAATGTGCTGATGGATCAACTCCTATTCCTACTCCTCCACTGCCACCAGCAAATGTGTAGATGGTAACTAGAAATACTTTGGAGACGATGTCACAATTGACTGAGTGACGTTCATAGCAAATACACAAATAAACAATTAAAAACAAATGAATAATTTTTATAAAGATTTTTTTTGTTTTTTTTTAAAATTTTATGAAAAACCGATTATCCTACTGAGTTATTTAGAAAAAGTAGCTTCATTTGTCGTAGCACGATGAAAAGCTAAATTTAAGTATTTCTTAACTGAGGTGTTATTTATTTGTTGTATTAATTTGATGTATACAAATAAATATAAATAACGACAAATCGAATATAAAAGTAACTAAATATTTAAACTGGGACGTATGCTTCTGCCCGAATACTAATGGGAATATTAGAAGACAAATAACAACTGCTCGGGCCTGGTGACACTCTAACCTCACCGTGTAGAATATCCTGTACGATGGCGTGTTTATTTTGCTGCTTTCTATTGTCACTGTATTATCGTCGTGTACGACGCCGCGTGCGAGAGCCTCGGAGAAGGAAGGAGAAGAGAAAGAATAGAAAGGAGAAGGAATAAAGCGTCCGTGATCCACAGGATCGATCTATACTTGCATTTGTAGATAGACGAACTGGTGTCTAGCTGATGCTCAAAATTACCGAAAAGCACATGTTTTATCTTTGGAGTCTGAATTCCGGAAACGTTCCAACTTGTTCACAAAAAAGCGAACATACCGTAACAGCGTAGCTGTGTCACTACGTCAAAAGCAGCGACAGAGGTTGCAGAGACGGCAGTACAAGTGGCCGAGAACAGTGGTAGAGTGGAACGGAACAGTGGAACAGTTCCAGCGGTCCCGTCCATACCAGTCGATGTTGGTATCCTTACGCGATTATGCCTATTGAAGTAGTCGTTATGCTACTTGGGAGTAGAGCTTCTCGACCACCTGTCGTGAAAGCAACGCATTTAAAACAGCTTCAAGTTGATATGTGACGATCGTTTGATGCCGAACAACTTTATCGAGAAGGTGCGAACGATCCCGTAGTTTTTCGTAAAAACACCTCGAAGGCGTACGAAGGCATTAGAGTTCAAATGGAGGCTGCACGATAAGTTTGTGCCGAGACAGGTATCCAGAGGATCATTTGGACGGTTGCAGCTGTAGTACTACGAACGGAGACGCGATGGCTTCAGATTCCGAGGTACATTTTTTCCGAAACCGTAAACCAAAACAAAGAATAATGTGAGTGTGTATGTGATTCCCTCGATAGAAAATCAAAAATCGGTTGAAGATTACGATGATCTTGGCTCATACCGAAGATGAGCTGCCGACAGAATTCGCATCATCAGGACGCTACTGCGATGCTCACACGGTGAAGTTTGGGTGCCAAACATGACGAAGAAAGGCGAAGCAAGTAGGCTGCAAAAAGCTTTTCCACCTCATCTTCTCATACTATCAAGCAACGAATGGGATCACGATTAAACTAAGAAAAGGAAAGTGTTCGATAGATACGAATAATTCTAAGACCAGCTGGCAATCTCATTCTTCAGGTTCTAAGAGAGTTTTATAAAACGAAAGCATGGAAACAATATAAACATAAATGTATTCAAGATTAAAAGCGCTTTCTGTTCATTATATTAATATGTTATACTGTGAGACTACTTTGTGTCATCCGACCTAACACAAAAAGTATTACGTATGGATTCGTTCTGTGCATGGTATATTTTTCGACAAGTTTGAAGGAGCAGTGTACTGGAGCAGGTCACCGGTTTTGGTAATCGATATCTTTACGCCTTAGCAGAACTGATGCAATTAGTGCATATGAAGAACAAGCGAAAACTAATGCTTGTCCAGTTTTATCCCAAAAGGGAATGTCTGAAGTTTAAGAATTAGACAACATGAACGATATGGAATTATTTGGCTAACCTCTTCCAGGCACTTTATACAACACATGCACATTTCATTATGATTAGATGTTACGATTCTATTAGTGTTAATTTGAATTTGAATTGAATTTAAAAGTTAATTTGATTTTTTCAATAAAAAATATTAGAACTCTAAATCGTTTACAAAAAAATACACAAATAATAAAAGAAATGATGAAATTATCTTTTACGTAAATAATATTTCAATCAATTTATGTGCGTAATGTTTGGTGTTTACGGTAGGTACGAGAGTTTGAGTGTTACTGGTTTCTTTAGTCTCCTATCAATCAGTTTTAACAATTAGTGGCATAATCTGCACTACTTGCAATGTAACAGCATTAAATATTGGATTTATGTTTGTTCTATTTTCTGAACACACAAAGAAAGACGGTTAGCCAAAAATAGTTATTACCGATAAAAATCATAAAACAAATGAAAGAAAAAGAAAAAAAAACAATTGAGACCACAGAAGCTAGGGTAACGCACTGTCATCATGGAATACCTTCTATTGACTGGAGTTTACCCCCATGAGTCAATAAATCGATCCACGATGGATGGAAATAAAAATTGTCTGATTAAAATTAAGTGACATTCCTAAAATCAAAACAATCAAATCTGCCCCACGCATTGTTAAGTAACATGCGCGTGTTACTAAAATTGTGTGTAATTAGTCATCGAGTACGAGCACGAGGTGTAATTCGGTAGAGCTCACATGCCCGATATTCATGCATCACATGAAACAAAAGTGCAGTGTAAGGATTATGAGCATTTTTAGAGGGATGATCGTCCGTTGTAAGCCGTTGATTGCAGATAAGATTACGAATGCACAATAGGGATAGGAAATATCATCAAAACACCAATCTTTGCTCTGGTCATGCCACTTCCGAAGATAATACTGTAAACACAGGAAGCCGTACCTTTCGTGTAGATTATATGGCGCACTAGGTCATGATCTGGAATGTGTATAAAAGTTGATGTTTTCGCAACCACACTCATCAGTTCCGTTGACGATTTGTGTCGATTTGATCCACTTCGGACGAGTTAGTAGTAAAACATACAAGATGAAGAAACAACCAGTGCTGGTTCTTACAATCCTCTTCGTCGTGCTGTTGGGAGTACGAGCCCAACGAAATCCTTGTTTGGGCATTCCCGACGGAATGTTTGTGAACGATTTCACGAGCTGTGAGGGATATTACGTGTGCTTAGCTGGTCAGCCAACGCAAGCCCTTTGCCCGCCGGGATTTTACTTCAACGAAGCACATCAACTTTGTGACTTTCCTCATAATGTGTTCTGCCACGTGTGCAATCAACAGACCGGCGTGCAGCTCTTCCCGCATCCCGAGAGCTGCAACCAGTTCATTACTTGCTCGAGCGGAATTTCCTTTCTAGGATATTGCAAGCCGGGTGAAACATACGATGATAGTTCGAACGCGTGCAAGAACGAAGCGCGCGTCAATTGTGAACGCATGCGCTGCCCAGAGGTTGACAATCCGAATGTGGTCGTATTTCTTCCCGGCATTCAATCGTGCGACGAGTACTTCCTGTGCCAATCCGGAACACCAATTCAGCGATTCTGCGCCCCTGGATTGCACTGGAATCGAGTTGCCCAGCGCTGCGATTTCCCAGAGTTGGCCCAATGCCCGTAAGGTTTTTTTTCTGAAAACGTAGAACATTTTCCGAATGACTAATGTTAACCAAAACAACGATATTTTTTTTATTTCAGATTATAATCTAATAAAACAAGACCGAAGCTGATCCAAACGGATGAAATATTATTAAGCCAACTCTCCACAAAATAATGTTTCAAACTCTCCAATAGACATCAAATAAGATAGACTTTAAGAACATATTTTAATCGTTAGGATTTTAAATAATTACAATAATGTAATTGTACAAACACATACATTCTAGAATTAATTCATGTAAAGTGTCTTGAATATGCTATTAAAAACGCAAATAAAAACATACAAAGGAGATCATCAAATCAAGATATCTTTTTCAATTGTTCAAAATTAGGGAAACTATTAACATACTTCCTACATTTAGAAAACAAATAAAAAGCACAGTGTCTTACACTAAAACAAGACAGAAAATTATAAAAATATACAAACAATGCGTTTTAATAGCGCGTGACAGTACGAACTTCTTTCGAAAGTAAAGCAATCAACATGTTTATATTTGAAAATTAGCTGATGAAATATTAAATTTGGATACCGTTGCCGCTTTCTGTAACCAGAAACTGGATGGAGCTATTGCGATGGAGTAAATTTGCCCATCACGAGTCTATTTCTACTACTGGCAGTTATTTCTCACGTATGGGGCTTAGATCTAAGTATATTATTTACGATAGTTTTAAAAACAAAACGAACAGGAAGTGAAAGGAAACATTCAATGTGTGGTGTATAGAATCAGTGGCATTTAATGTGACATTCTTCCTATTCATAGTGACAATACGAAAAGACTAGTTATGCTTATGCCGTGGGACATTGTACGTTGAATGGATGGTCGCAGTACTGCTGTGCTTGGTTCCAGAACTGGTTTGGAGGACAGTTCATCTCGTGCAGTATACCCCAGACACACCGATAGAACATCGAGCAGTTGGGATGTGGGTAGTAGAACGTTTCACCCGGTGGACAGATGGGAGGATTACCTGGAACACCGGGAGTGGGTGCAGGAGTGGGTGCAGGTGTGGGTGCAGGAGTGGGTGCAGGAGTGGGTGCAGGTGTGGGGGCAGGCGTTGGTGCAGGAGTGGGTGCAGGTGTGGGTGCAGGCGTTGGTGCCGGTGTGGGTCCAACTGTAGGAACGGTTGGTGAAGGAGATGGAGCTGTTGGAACCGGTGTTGGAGCTGGTGTTGGAGCAACGGTTGGCGAAGGTGAGGGAGCCGTAGGAATCTCCGTTGGTAGTGTGGTTGGCGGAGCGACAGTAGGTGCTAGGGTAGGTGCAGTAGGAATTTCTGGCGAAGTTGTTGAAGGTGTCGGACCTTCACCTTCCGTAGCCGGCGGAGTGGGGGCTGTGGGAACGAAGGGTGGTTCGGTGGTACCGGCTACCGGTGGTGTTGGCACCGTCGTTGCTGGTGTTGTTGCATCTCCCGGCCCGGGAAGCGGAGGAGTGGCAATGTCTGTGATGCAAATTGAAACTTCTGGCCGGTTGCATTGCATGATGGTAATATCGAACACCAGATTCGGACCACACGCTTGAGGGAAAGGTATGCCGTCGATGCAGAGAATGAATCTGCTACAATCGTTGGGATCAGGAATGTTTGTAATGCCGACTGGGGGGCAGCTGTTCAAGGGATTCAGACTTGGAGGAGGAGTCGGAGGCGTCGGTAGATCTTCGGGTTTGGGATTCAGTACGCAAGTAGATGTCGTACTTGGGCCACATTCGGCTTTGTAAATATCAAATATCTGTTCGTTAGCACAGACTCGCTCAATGGCTTGCGTATCCATGCACATGTAGTAACGACTGCAGTCTTGAGGATGCGGCAAGTAATTGATTCCAACATTATTCTCGCAAATGTTGCTTGAGGGTGGAGCTGGAGTAGGGCTTGGAGGCGATGGCGTAGGGCTTGGAGGCGATGGGGTAGGGCTTGGAGGCGATGGGGTAGGGCGTGGAGGCGATGGAGTAGGGCTTGGAGGTGACGGCGCCGGATTTGGATCCACGGGCGGTACGTCCAAAACGCACGTTGCCGTTCGTTCTGGTTTGCATTTCGATTGATGTATATCGAAGATTTCACCCGCTGCGCATGATCGGTCAATCACTTGTGTATCCATGCACATGTAGTATAATGTGCAATCGCTGGGATGTGGTTTATAGGTGATACCTGCATTACTTTCACACGGATTTACGTCCTGAACGCACGTAGATGATTGCCTTTCCCCGCAAACAGCTTTGTAGATATCGAACACCTGTCCGGGTGGGCACGTTCGCTCGATCGACTGGGTGTCCATGCACATGAAGTACCGACTGCAATCGAACGCATGTGGTTTGTAGCTGATACCGGTATTACTGCGACATGGACTGTTAGGATTCGACAGTGCAGCGCTCGGGGCCGATGGACTTTGAGCGGGGCCAGACGGTGGGGAAGGATTAACGTCTCGGATACACGTTGCTTGGCCCACCGGGCGGCAGCTAGCGGAGTAAATGTCGAATATTTGATCGGCAGTACAGGCACTCTCGGTGCTTTGCGTCTGCACGCATGTGAAATATTTCTGACAGTTCGATGGATCTGGCACCAGCTTGACTCCCACGTTATCTGCGCAAGGATTGACAAACGGTTTTGGTTCCGAGATTGACGGACTGTCACTATGGCAGACCGCCTCGCTCGCGACAACGCAGCGGTTGGTAAGAATATCATATCGTTCGTGCGGTGAACATTGCATTTCGTAGGCTTCGTCAAAGAGGCACAGAAGGTACCTGGAACAGTTGTTTGGATAGGCGACGGTGTTCAATCCGTAGATCGCACCGCTGCACAGCGATTTAGTGTCAACGAAGCACTCTGCTTCGGCGGTGTTCATGCAGAGTTTAGCGACACGGTCAAAAGCCTTGCCCGGTGGGCACATCATTTCGTAAGGGTGTGAGTTGAGGCACATGATATAGGATTGGCAGTTATTGGGAACAGCTTCGAAGGACATGCCTTGCTTGTTGTGACATATCGCACCGTTGGTCGATGCCTGTGCAGTCTCGAGCAGAACGGGCTGAATAGGGAATAGGGAATAGGTAAGGTTAGGAAAGGAGATGATGGGGATACGATGTATTGCTAACGGAATGGTTTTATGAGATGAGGATGTGTAAAATATTTACAACAGACGTTTGAGTTTATTTACAGAGTGTATATAGCTATTTATTTACAGAATTCTTCTTCTTTTGAACTATATAAGTGTATATGTTTCAGATTCCTCATACGGCACTTACGGCGGTTGGGCACGGTACATTCTGTTCAAGATCGCATACACCTAGCGTCGGATTGAACCGAGTCCCGGACGGGCATTGCTGAGACACTCCTTCCCCATTGAGGCAGATGTAGTAAATCGTGCAATCAGAAGGATCTGGCTTGATGACCGGATTTTGCGGGTCGTCAACCGCTGGGCAATCCAGATCAATACAATCAACAGCCGACGCAAGGTTGCACTGTTGAACTATCTTATCGAACATGGTTCCCGCAGGACATTCACGCGGAAACTGTACCCCTTCGATGCACTGGATGAACTGGGTGCAGGAACCGCTAACCGGGAAATTCTGGATCCCTGTCGCTGGGCATGTGACGCAAGCGTTTCGATCGCCATAATCGCACATTTGCGTTGCCTCTACGAAAATGAACGGCTCAGGACACTCCTGTGGGAACGCCTGACCACCGACGCAAGTGTAATAACGCCAGCAGTCCGTTTCGTGCGCTACGAAGCGATTGTCGGGCTGACCGGCGCAAACAGTTGTTTGCGCTTGGGCCGTCGCTGCGCATCCCAGAAGGAATAGCGCCAGTGCTAATTCTGTGAATGCGAAATGGGATGAATACAGAGACAGGTTAGCGATGGACGTTTCGAGATGAAAGTGTGTGTGGCTTGGTTTTCTTCACTGGTACGCTGAACACTCGTGCACCGAAACGATGGCGCACCACTTAAGTTTGCCACTCACTTATCATTTTGCACCGCACTTGTCCGTATGCCAAAAAAGAAAACAGTTCCCTTAAATTAATGAATGCACGGGCTGCTTCGACTTCGTTATCGCCACGCTGCCACTGCTTGTTAGAGAATAGCTGCCCATGCTCTCTAGTGTGCGACTTTTATAGACGGGTATACGTGGACAAATTCCGCACGTACGATAGCAGTGTGCTGGGATACGAAAGCTTCACGTGCGATAAAACAGTGGGCAAAAACGGTGGCTCTTATCTAAAGCGTCAGGTTTCGGGTCCATGGCATGCTGAAGTCAAAGTGAAGGCGTATGTTTAACTATTTGTAAATCTGTTATCATTACTTTTTAATCAATGATGGCGGTTGCTAGAACAAGCCATAGTATAGCACCAAAAAAAAAAAAGAATATACACACAGCAGGGACTTTGCTAGATTTCGATATCGGTTTAAACTGTCTTAACCAGGTACCGTAGGCCGCTGATAACAATTGGCGGTCATTTTTTTCGAGAATACACAAACAGATGATTTGAATGAATCACGCACAATGAATTTGCTGCCGTTCATGAACATGGTCTTGTCCGTATGAGCGTTCGTTTGATAAGAAATTATTGAGCGTATGTTATATTCTACGTTTACAGAGATTGATTTGATGAGCGGATGTGTTTCCTCAAACGACACTGAGCATGGCACTGTGACGTACAAATTCTGAACTGGGTTAAATGAATAATGAATTGATTTTGAATCAACTGCATTTTATCATTTCCTCAGTGTCGCTATTCGAAACGAAGAAAATTGTTGACAGTATCGTAACTGCTACAACATTTATTGAAAATTTGTCAAAGAAATCTGCACCAGAAAAGCGTAATAACCGTATCAGATTAATGGCATTCCTTTGCTATGACGTGATTGCTGTAACAGGGAGGTCCCTTCACTTAAGCTTACGTATCATGTCAGTTGTATCAGTTTTGAAGGTTATCAAGGATTGCTAGTCATTCTATGTGTGAGCACTGTAAAAAAAACAACATGTAGTTCTTGCAGCAATTCATCATTTTGTAGCGTATATAGACGATCGATTTTATATAAAGCGCTGAATTTCTTTCGAAGATATTTTATTTGTCCCAGTGAAGCCTTGAGAGAGCGTTGCTAT
>JXXA01002941.1:0-17789 GCA_000956255.1 Anopheles punctulatus | reverse complement strand
AAACAATTTCTTGAACATACTGGTCGAATCCTTGCCCAAGGAATTGTTAAAGCTTGTTGAGGATATAGTAAAATAACGATTTTGTTCTTATTTGTCGCTGATTTTCATACAAAAAAGAATATTTACTTTTTTTATTTTCAAAGCAGAAAAACATGAAATATTATTTAATACAACAAAAGCCATGCTGAACAAAACAATGGATAAAATTGTACGTCATGAACAAGAAGTAGATTAGATTAGATTCGTTTCATTATTCTATTCGCCCAAACTTGTTTCAATGTAATGTAAAATTCATAGGCGGAGTGTCGTAGTGCGGCACATTAATTCTAAACTCGGCTTAATGTTTAGTCCAATGAGCAATTTAAATACACTTTGCGATACCTTTTATCGTTTTGGAAACCTTCATAACCATTAGGCTACAACAGAATATTACTGCGGCTGTGGTCGGAAATGGAATCTTCGTATGTGAAAATTACTATCACCGTTGATTATGAAAGCACTCTTTACCTTACCATAGTGTGCTATAAATCGAGTGCTTATCAACGATTTTCATTTCGATTTCCTACCTTCCCAAAGCATATCTCAACATTGTAACCCATTTCTTCCTGCCGAAAGCCGAGCCGAATTTCACATTTCTTTCGGTGCGAAATAAAATTGTCATCGGAGTGAATTCGATCCAATCGATAGCGGAACTTAATTTCATCCCGCCGTGGGGTTTGGCATAATTTTCCAATTAACCAAAGAGCCTTCCGCCGGCTACCAGCGGGACCACATGTTCTAGGGTTCGGCGGACACGACCCGCACTAATCTTCTCGCACTCAAGCCCAAGGTATCGATTTCGCCCGGAAAACGCGAAGCGAAGGGGGAGAAAAGATGGGAGATTTTAAGAGGTTTATTTAATTATTTCGATTTGGACACTTTATCTGCCCCCTGCTTCAGAAAACAGCAGCACCAGCAATGGTTGGAAAGCGTCGACGACCACTGAAGGGTCCATTTTCTTCGGAGCTTAGACTTTGACTTGGGACTTTGGGATGTTTTGCGATGTGTTTTGTGCTTCTTCTATTTTGTTTTAAATTAAATTATCCTTTTTCCAGCAAACAAAGTCCACCGGCCGAAGCGGACGAAGCAAAACATTTTAAAAATCTCTCCACCCCGCAGCGAAACCCGTGAGCTTGAAGTTTGCTACAAACGACCCCTTCTTTTTCATGCCGTTCTTTGATTTTCTTTTTTTTTCAGAAAAAAAACACCCGGAACCCGACAACTACCACGTTGACACACGAAAAGTACTGATTTTACTCACTTTCTTAGCCGTTCGATCCGCGGCGTGTACCTCTAAGTACAAATAAACAAACAAATAGCACCCGAACGAACCGAACCAAAACAGCAACATCATCTAATCTCTAATGAAACTCATTTTCCTCGCTGTATCACTTTTTTTTCGGCTGTTGAAATGCGTCACGCAGCATGGGAAAGGGACAGCCGACGGGGAACCTGTAGCATCTTTTACTGGAGCAAAAAAAAAAAACACACATACAAAACCAAACTTTCCTTCTTTTTTTTTCGCCGCGAAGAGGACGAAACGAACCTTTCGATAAATTTACAATATTTATTCCGCTCAGCTACGGTCACCACGGCCGTCCGTTCGGCCGTGGTGGACGGGCGTGTTGAAAAGTTGAACCTTGCCCACCAACTGTCCAACAATGTGGGTGAGGGGTGCTAGGGGAAACCCCCGTTGGTAAAGCCGGTCCAAGAAAAACAACCTCACGGATTGGGTGACGATGGATTTGCGAGGATCAAGGCCGTTCGGCGCTGGCTGTAAGTTGTCCGTATCTTCCTTTTCCGGGGAGAAGAAAAATCTACAAACATTCCATTTTCTCCCCCGTTCTTCTTCAGCCCGCTTGAGCGGTTGCCGTCCATCCCGGTGGGTATCGGAAGCTGCCGTTTGCAGACATTATCAAAACGGATCCCGTGCGTAAAAAAATACCCCCTCGTGAAACGTAAAATTATTATTATGTGGAAAAGGTTCGCTCTCCTCCGCACATACCGAGAAAAAAAAACACGGCACGAAAGGCAAACGATAATATCAATTCGTTTCGAATTTTGTTACCCCGACGAGTTGTGCGTGGTTGGCACGATTTCCTGCGCCTTCTCGTGCCGATTTCCTGCATTAGAACCGCACCGGTTGGAACATTAGGAGATGATATTGAACGGCGTCGCCGGTTACATGCGTGCCACGGGTACTTTATGCGCTGCTGTCGACATTCGACAGATTTTCCCGGTTTCCGGTTGGCTCCGGTGTGCGGTGGCACAAATTTACGACATCGTAATTGAAAACCCTAGCCCCGGATGCGGCCGCCAACGCACGCACACACACACGCGCACACACACATCCTGGCGTGGTATAAAACTGTCAAACCGGAAACCAGAAAAACCATCACCAGCATCATTCTGCCAGCCCGAGAGTGGGGGCGAAAGGTAATTAAATAATTATTTATGCATCTCGCCGTATAGGAAGCACCTGCGTAGACGACATTAGAATCCCTGGTCTACCGATGTCGGCCTCATCGCCTCCATAATAGCACCCTCCCGCGCACTCCCTTCGAGGAAAGCGGACCGGTGGGAGAAAAGATTTTCTTACCAACCATCCAACCAACCAACCAGTCAGCCAGCGACGCGCACACGTTCGTTTGGGACGCTTTTCGGGCAAAGAAATAATTATGCAAACAACTGTTTTTAATTAAACTTCGCAATAAAACCGGAACCACGGGCGGTGGCTAGGCCGGGGCGGGGCGGACAACATCCAAACTCCAGCATACGCCGCGTGCCTAGGGATGGGTGTGTGTGCGTATGGGAAATAACTTTACCTCTGCCTCTCCCGAGGTCCATTTGGACGCGTACCAGAAGTTTTCCAATCGCAACCGGCATCATCAACGCCGCCGCCATCATTGTCAGCAAACCGTTCGCTCAAGCGCAAGAAATTGAAGTTCTCAAATTAATATTAAACACGGTGCACGGTGTGTGTGTGTGTGTTTGCAAATTTTTGCAAACACAAAAATAAAACACCAAACCACATTTGCTTCATCCACTTTCCGCTGGTCAATCATCGTTTTATGTTTTCTTTCCGAACCCGAACCATCCGTTCCTGTTGGAGCCAATCACACAAATGGATTGGCGAGAAAGTTGCCGCCTGTACGGTAGCTATTTTTGCGATTATTCCCAGCGCGTATTGTGCGGAAATCTTGGGTTCGGTTTGGCACGCATCCGCAGGTCATCGGTTTGATCTTTTGATGGCACACTTTGCGCCACGGGGAAATTATGCGCGCTACGGGAGGCAGGCTCAATTTTTTCTGGTTGGTTCTGAGCACACGTGGCGACATAAATTTGTTTAAAATGTGTTCAAGTCAAGGGCTGTCGTTTGGTGGTTATTTTCAAAACACTTACTATCCATGCTTAGTAAAACTTTTTTTTTAAATCAAACTCAAAAGCATCCAGCTCCTTAATGAAGATGATGAAAATCTTAGCATTTTCTTGCTTTTCACTTTTAAAACAAGAACCAACATTCAAAATTGAATTGAAGGTTAACAATTTTATAACAATAAAATTTCAAAAATATTAACAAAACACAACAATTAAGAAGAATTGGCTGCTAAAAATAATTATAAAAATTTAAATACAAAAATAAAATTAAAAAAGCATTAAAATAAAATGTTACCTTCCAATTTGGAGTGGCAGTAAGCTTCCATTTCACCGTACAGCATCCACAGTACGTCATGTATTTTTGCTCGCGTTTCCCCCTGTGGAGAACCTGATCGTTTAACGGCGAACACGAATTCAATTAGCGTTCCGATCCACAAAATTTCCAAGTGTTTTCCACCGCTTTCGCTCGCGCATACCGAACGCCCTGAATACGGAATCATTAACCAACACCGCCATCTCGCGCACTTCCCCCGGAAAGATTGTTTGTGTGTATTATCGAAGGTCGATGGGTTTTAGTATCATGGTTTTTTTATCTTTTCCGTGCACAATATCCTCCCCCACCCCTTCCCCCCTCCTGCTTCACCGCACCGCAATCGCCTAAGCGTAAACCACTCTCGGAGCATTAGCAAAACACCGCAGCGCCGTTACCGGGAATGCACCCGATGAACTTGTTTGCGGTCAAGCCTTGCCTTGCCCCTCCTCGGTCCGGCCCGCCCTACCACCAAATGTGTCAACTCGCGGGCGACATGTACACGGTGACACAAAAATTTCCCACACCCCACCACCCCCCTCCCGGTTGCTGCGGTTCCGTTGCGATCACGCAACTGGCTCGGCCAAAACACGGCCCCGAATTCGTTCGGACCATCGGACCTGGGTCGTCCACGCGCTCGCCGAGGGAAGAGAAATGGTTTCAGTTGCTATGAATTAATGAATAAAATAATTCATTAAACAGTTTGCACCGCACCGCAGGTGAGGCACTGCGCCCGTTCGGGAGCGCACCGGCGCACCTGAAGTAGCGCACCCATTTCGGCCTGCAGTAGCAGCCAAATGGCCTGCTTTGTGTGTCGTTGTGGCTTGCTAGTCCGCAATTTGCTAGTTGCCACAGTTGGCCCACCGGATCGACGGAAGTACACGAACATGCTTCCTGGTCCTGGTAGCATGAGCCCACCGTCGGGGTGGGGGTGGAACAGCGATAATGAATCAATGACGCCGAGCTCAAATAGCACTAATTCAAAACCCGAAAACCCAAACCTCCGGCCCGACCACCTCCCAAGCCGTCCCCTGGCCGTCCTTCACGCTGTTGTGCGCGCTCGCGAATGTTGTGGCCAGCTTGACATCCATCGTGTACGCTAGGCCCCAGCACGTTTTCCCCCTTCCCCGGGTCGCACCCAGCAAGCTGTAACCGGAGCCGAAAACTTGAGCCACTATTTAAATGGTCCATCATTAGCTGCAACTGCTTTAATTAGAAATTAAACTATTCATTCACCGTCGGTGACCGGCATTTTGCATTTCCTCTCCCACCTGGCTCATTTGTTTGGCCGGGGCGGACGCCCAGTTTCGTCTCGTTTTTGTCACCCCACTGGCACAGGTCGTGCCACGGTTTGTGACAAATACGCCGGCCCCGTGCGCGGTGGCAGTTGGCAGTAAATTGAGACACGCATCCTACCGCGTCCTCGTCGGTTCCGTGGTTCAATTAGGCGTGCAACGCTTCCTGGAGACGCCAGGTTGGTGCTTGCACCGGGTGAAGGCGATTTTTCTTACGTGTTTTTTTTGAGTTCTACGAGTTCGAGCGTTTACGACTGTGGTATGTTTCCTTCAGTTGGTAAGTACCGCATCGCAGCAGCATAGGATAGAACGTTTTCCATCCTTCGCGTTCAGTGATGTAGTGTTGGGGAAAATTTATTCTTATGAATGTTTTAACATGATTCATAGGTCCAAACTCTTTGAAGGAAGTAATTCTTTGGATCATCAAGCAACGAGCAAAAAAATGAAAAAAATAAAGAAAAAAAGGTTTACAAATCGAAGCTTTTTCGCCGAAAACAATAATTTATTTACGATTCGGCAAATTTCCTCTGATTAGATCTTTTTACAGAATAAAATAAATAGAAATAGTCCAAATAAATGCTCTAGTATCTGGCTAGTTACAGCAACAGTGTAACTAAAATAAAAAAAAATTGTAATTAATTATCAAGGTTGAATAATAAAATTCCTTGCTTGTTATTGTAAGCAATGTTTATTAAGATACGTTCAACACGAACGTGAGCAAAATCTACCAAGTTACGATATTTTGTAAAAAATAAAAACATTCATCATCCCTATGCATGCAAATGTTTTGTTTTAATACAACTTCAAAATATTTTTGCAAAATATTTTTAAAAAAATTAATTCAACTTACTACATCACCGACCATAATGGATAGCAATTTGACAGTTTCGCGCGCTCGCGCCTGAATTGCTGCAATCGAGTGTAACACACTGCCACGGGCTGGACAAATTTGCAGCCACAGCTCGGGGCAGCTAACACTGCAGCCTCTGTCTCACGAACACGGAACACATGACCCTGCACTGCTCTAGAGCCGTAACAACAATCCCCTATGTGTGTGTGTATGTGGTAGCAGTCATCGTCACCGTTCTCTGCTCGTAGTGGGCGGGTCGGCAGACAGAAATCATATCCATTTATCAAGCACAATTTGCAAGTTTAATGAGTTGAAATTATTCTCTCCAGCTCCGGAGCGTCCAAGCGGGAAGGGCAGAGATGTTCCCATCCGCACAGTTGAAGTTTCACATCCATCTCAGCTGCCGCCGTTTGCAGGTGCAGACCCCACGCTCGAGACCCGGTCCGGCCGGCGGAGAGAAATGGAGTTAGGATCAGTTTTCTACCGGCATCTAATCCGGGCTCGGATGCCCTCGCCACCGTGCGCCGGTGACCGGAAGATGGGCCTTACTCACGTACAGCCTGCGAACAGCCGCAGCCACAGCCACACGCAAGAGCACGGAAGATTTAATTTATAGTTTTCTCCATCCATCGGGTGGTGCCGAGCCACTCGTCAGGCTCGGTGTCTTCGGAGGATCAAAAGATGGACCTGAAGACCGGGACGATTCGATTCGCATTCGCCGGCACACTCCTTCCAGGTGGTGACCGGGGACCGACTTTGATGAAAGTGCCGGGAAGTTGGAATGGATCCTTCGGCAAAGCGCAGCAAAACCCACCCACCAGCCGCAGTGCCTTGTTAATGGTCTCCCCAAGGAGGCCAGCCGAGCAAGCAAGTTTTCGGTGAAACAAACGGAGAACAAAGAAGTTTACGGGTCAAACACGAAATTATCTCACTCTGATTCGCTTTCTTCCACTTGTTCTTCCCCTTGCGTGCCCTGATTTGCCGACCGAGTGAGTGCTTCGGGAGGAGCCGTGGAAGAGCGTGTGGATAATCCGTCAAGACGGGAGTAGAACAGTGCCCGACCCGGCGAAGCTGAGAAACTATAGGACACAACCTGTGACCCGAGCGTCTCGTCCTAGCCAGCCCACCCACCCGGCCGGGATTGCATCGGGGCGTGTTGATTGTGCAGCTGAGCGGAAAATGATAACGATGAAAAGGAAACGATGGTACTCCGACGACCCGATCCGCTCCGTATGCTTGATGGATCATCCACAGCGTGGCGCTGGCATCCGGTTTCTTTGCCCGGCGCACAAAACAGAAACATGCAATCAGAGGCAATCCCTCGGTCGACAAAGGAGGGTGTGTGCTAGACGGAGGTCAGACTAACCAGCCCGGGCCAGGGTTCGAGTGCAGTGTCATTCGACCGGCAGCGACTCATGCTATCATCATGCATCGGTGATAATTTAAGGACGAGAACGCTTTCGTCCGGCGATGCGTTCGGCTGTGGTATGGCCCAACCTGTGATGGCGGGGAGGGTTCGGAGCAGAAGAAGGCAGACATCTTCTCGGGTTTTTTTTTCTCCCCTCGTCCCATTACCCCTCCAGACCGAGCCCCGACGCTCCAACTCTCGAGGAGCTCATTTTCGAGCGCACAAATTTAAGAGCCACCAGTGCAATTAAATTAACATTTGAGGTTTCGTGCCGCATTCGGGAGCGTGTTTGGGTTGGCATTGTCTGAAGGACGAGCGTGCGGTTAGTTTCGACAGACGTTTTACGTCGGGCAGATTGTTTAATCTCTTCGAATTGCAAGCAAAAGCGAGAGCACGGCAAAACTGAAATTTAACAAGACGAGTTTCTTGCTGTAATTGCAAACATTTGGTGCTTTAATGCATTGAACAAAAAAGCTTGCGAGAAAAGATGACTTGGAAGTTAAAATAAAAAAGATAAGTTAAAATGAAACCTAATTATATTAATATTAAGATGAATAGATTAAAATAAACTCAAATGGAACGAGAGCTCCCAACCAACAAATGAGCGAGATCGAATCTCAACAGGTAATCATTGTTGATGTGGCAAAAAGCATTCTCAGGATATCAGGAGAAGCTGCGAAAAATGACTGCCACTAAATACTCCGAATACTTCCGACGACTTTATTAAAGATTTAGATCGGAAAGATTCAAAAAAACACGAACCGGCTTTACCTTCCCCACAGTTGAATCCACCGGCCGATAGATGAATGTGCACTTCTCCGGGAAAAGAAACGCCCATTTATCGAGCAAACTCATTTCGCGCACTGTGCAGCTGAACAAACCGCGTGGCAAACAAATATTCGCTCCAAACCGGAGCGAAATAATCAACATGAATTTCTGTACCGAATTGTGCACCGACCGGTTCGTGTCCACATCAACCCATTCCAGCCATGCATCAGCCAGCAGGATTAAATCCCCGAAGCGCTGCATTTGCAACCGAACGGAGCACCCTTCCACCCACCATCGGTCGAAGCAATGGCAACAACAACAACAACAACAACAAAAAATGGTCTCCCATAATCCAGAACGAATGCTCCGTTTGCAATCCCACCGGGAGCCTTGTGTACGTCTCGTACCCGGATCCGGTACGGCCTTTGTGTGTTGTGACCGACCGTCTGATCTATCGGAAGCAACCCTGCAATCTTCCAGCCACTCTCCCACGCACGCAATGAGGATCAATTTTTCCAATCTTCCAATCCCGGCTGCGGTGGTGATGGTTGTGGTATTTTTTTTTGTTTCGTTTTTTTTTTGTGCCACCACACCGAACCGGACACGAGAAGCGTCTCGGGCGTATTTAGTTTCTTCCGAGGATCTTTGACCGAAAAGCCGGTGCCGGTGCCGGGGCCAACCGGAGCTTAAAATGAAAATGGGTACCATTTTAAAATGCATCTTTGATACGTTCGTTGCACGGGACAGGCTCGGGGCCAGGTCGGATGCGTCCGTTCCCTACCGGTCGACATTACTCTTCACTCAGCCGGCTAGCTGGGCTAGCACCGAAACCCGAACCTGAACGGCAACTTCCAGGGCTGCCGAGGTGCGTTAAGACCGACGGGCTGAAGTGAGCGGTTTTTGATTCGGGTTTTCGTAATCTTCTTTCCCATCCTGAAGGATTGCGCTGTTGGCTGGCAATGAAGGTATCAAAGAGCAGTGGTTTCGATTGTCTAACCGCCAGCAAAAGTGCATCCAGCCTGTTGGATGGATCCTTTGCATTCCGATGGCTAAGTTTGATCGATTTCCGTGTCGATATTGACGTGCACGTTTCATCATCATGCCGACTTACTTTCCAACTAAACATTTCTGTAGAGCGTTTTTCGCAGGTAGTTCTTTATTTTGCACTAGAATAACTCTAGTGGCGTATTTTTATTTATTAAAACGAATACCTCCAACTCAGGGCGATCTTAGACGTACTCCAAACTTCCCTGTCTTTTACCATTTTTTTTTACCAGAAACTATGTCCAGACAAGTCCGATCCCGGATGCCAAACAACTATTCCATTTGATTCTTTATACAATATGCAACTGGCAACCCGACGGGTCGTCCGGAAAATCTCGCACATGGCTTGCAGCTCACGAATCACCCGCCTTAAGTAGGGATTTGAGTGTGGCAAAGTTTAAATTCGCCTTGAAGCAAGTGCACGCGGTAAGTAACATCGCACTACAAACAGACGCAAGCACACACATGAGTGCAACGAGTAAAATAAAAACAAAAAAAAACCTTGTGGCAAAAATGAGAATCTCAACAGCGAAAGTCAAGCCGGTAAGCCGCTTCGAAACATCCCCTCCCACACGACCCCGTGTGGTTGCCGTTAAAACACTTTTATGGGATTTGCTCCGTCCGGTGTGGAAGAAGGAAAATCCTAAGAGATCGGCACACAAGAAAACCACACCCACACCCCGAGGGCGAGCTGATCAAAGCGACCACAAACACGGAGAAAGCGGTGAGCGGCCGAGCGCGGAAGCTCATGTTGCTCACTGGCCGCAACCGTGAGCGGGTGCAATTGCGGACAAATAGCGATTGAGCTGTTACACCGAACCACCTTCAACCTTGCCGCCCACTCGAGGCGTAGCCCATTGCCCGCTGGCTTTATGTCAGCGGGACACCCCCGGGCAGCATTTATTGCCCGATATGATTTATTGGATTAAAAAGAAATAAATTATAAAATAGAATTCGATTTGACGGGGGCGCCACCTTGCAGTACAGTGCTCGGCGTATGAGTCGGTGCGACAGCGCATGAATGGGCGATGAAACATTTCAAAATTATCTACTTCGACGCACCAAACGAGGGTTGATTTACGGCATGTTAATCTCCGCTTCATCCCCTGCCGAGAGTATTATTTTGGGGCTTAAAAGACATCTCAACGCAACAAGTGTAGCGCGGTTGGGGTTATTTTACATTTAGAATCGGTCGACAATTGTATCGATTTTCATTTCGCCCGCACACATACATGCACAATTTTATTTGTTTCCATTCCCACCAGCGGGGCGTGGACCACAGATAGGAAGAGAAGCAAAAAAAAACATCCGATACCAAACCGGATTATGTCATTTCGGCCCTTCCGCAGAAGCCAACACGACAAATCGATTGCTGGGCGCATCCGAACTAGCGAAGGGATTTGCAAAAATATTATTTTATGTGTGTCTAGCTGCGCTGGTAGGAATGGGTTTTTATGATGCACCGAAAAATTGCCCCACCGGATGGGGTGTTCTTTTTTTCTTTGTTTTTGCTAACCAATATTCCGCTTTCCACGCACGCACCGTGGTAGGTGATTTTATTTTCCAACATATTTCGGATATTAGGTGAATAGTATAGTTTGCTTTAATTCAATTTTCTCTCACCGTTCGGCGTGGTTTTGCGTACGGATTCTTCAGGTGATAGAATTTGCATGAAACAGAAAAATTGACCACCTTTCCAGGCGGGGAGGAAAAATATTGGGATAATTTTTTTGGTTTTTTTTTCGAGGAAAAAACACTCCCAAAAAAAAAGATCCATTGCACCGATGCAGGGTTTTATATTTACTTAAAATTCTACGCATTCATCCTCGGGCTAGACCCTGGGCATGGGATTTTTAGTAATCCGGAGCAGAGTTACGTGCCGTTCCGGGCCAGCGACCCATTCGACAGGCATAAAGTTTTATTTCCGACACTTCCGACCGCATTTTGCGAAATAAACAAAACCACGAACACTTCCGAACACGCCCGGGCGACATATTTTACACGTTTTGCAATAGTACGGAGCGGTGCAGTAATGTATAAATATACGTATATAAAAAACGCTTTCCTTAATTCGAATAAAATAGAGCGAGAGAGAGAAAGTGTTAGAGGACGAAAAGTTGCAGGATGCGCTGCTATTGCTCGTTACGAAAGCGCTTCAACTCCTGCATTATGTTCTGCAGGAGCGGTGCCGTCGAAAGTTCCGTCGACTGGAGAACACTTTGCGGTGCGGTGATCCGTGTCACCTCCACCCCACCGACCACCGGTCCCACCGGCGGTGTATGGAACGGGCCGGCACTCATCGGTCGAACCATTGGCGAGTGGGTGCCGCTGCTCCAGGCGCCACCGCGTCCCGGCGCCGGTGAGGGAGGATCTCCCCCCTGCGGTGGATCCCTACGAACCGGGGCGGCCGTTACCGGCCGTATGGTGGCCGAAGACGACCGGGACGTTTCTCTGGAACGGAAGCAAAATGGTCGAACTGGTGAATGCCGGCCGGCCGGTCGTAATTTAGCACGTGAACTTCGGTCCTCGGTACCGAATCTACCTTACAACGACAGCTGATTTGCCGCGATTTTCCACCGGCCGGATGACGCCCGGCAGCGGGATCGAGTTCTTTTGCTCTTCCTCCCGCTCCGGCCCGTCCGTGTACAGCTGGATGGCACCTTCGAGCAGACCCTCGAAACGGTTCCGCGTCACCACCGGATCACGCATCGGGCTGGCTATCTCTGGAAATAGAGAGAGAGAGAGAGAGAAAGAGAGGGTGAAAAAAGGGGAAATGCTCATTGAAAATTAAAGCGTTTGTGACTTATTTGATGAGCTTGACGAAGGTTGTGAAAAATATGGGTTAAAGCTATGGCAACATTCTGTTTTTCGTACGAAATGCACGTGTCTGGGATAAAATAACTGAAATGCCCCTGAAAGTATGCAACTTCGTGCACACTTTTATTTTGAAGCTATTATTAAAATTTATTCGCGTTGTTTACAACATATTCTTAAAAGCTTATGAAACATATTTTTATTTATTTGTTTATGTTTTCAAAATGATAAAAATATTATTTATCTTTTTCATGAAACTTCACGAACGAATTTTTTTATTTCTCATTAACTAATGATTTAAGGAAAACTATTAAAATGAAAAGAAATTGAACATGCTGCCTTACCATCCATTTCCTTCTTATGCATCTGCCACACGATCGGGCCAACGACGCCCGGATCGGCACCGTCACTCTGCGTCCGGGCCAGGTGTACCTCCGTGTCCGTGTTGTACTGACTAGTGGCCGCCGTGTCCGGGCCGGTCGATTTCATACCATCGGCATACACATCCGACTGATCGAGATGGGTCATGGTGACTGGCTCCAGGACACGACTCAATGGCTCCGGTACGAAACACCTGCAGGAGCCACAGAGGAAAATAATCAACAACATAATCAAACGCGGACATGTATTTATATATTTTTAACAATTTAGTTAACTTGCTTACAGGCTTCGGGGAAAGGGAAAAGTGCTTACTTCACGACGACAGTGATTGTAATATTATTTTTTTTAAATCTCCTGTAAAGTTATGTTTCATCGCTACACAGATTCGAAAGAAACGACGTATCTTCTATACCTCAAATCAAACGACTCGCCAACACGGACACCGATTTGTTAGTTAAGTAAAGTAACCTGTGCCACGGGCCATGGCCACTGCCACAGCCACTCGCCAAACACTCACCTAGGAAAACTCTTCACCGACGCCATGCTCAGGTACGATCCAATGCTGCCGGAATCCACCGACACGCCACCACCACCGCACTGCTCCAGCACGCGAATCTTGTCCCGATTGAGGGCCTCCGCCGGCGGACCCGCCGGACCGTGCCCGTCGCCGTACCCGCCGAGCGGCTTGCGCTTCAGGTAGTGCTTCAGGATCACGTCCGTGTTGAAGGTTTCACTGTGACCGTACGGGCCAGGGACCAGCATCGGTTGGCGGCCGTCGAACGAACGGTCGCTCGGACTAGCGCTGCTGGCGGTGGTCGTCGTCAGCGGACTCCGCGGCGGGACCAGCCCCGCACCGCCCTCGAACGATCCGACACGGTTCTCGCCCAGATACTTCCGGCGCCGCTTGTGCTCCTTCTTCGGCTTCTGCACCGAGGCGTACACGTTCTCCGGCGCACCGTGCACGGGCAGCAGCGACTGCAGGTGGAACTGTTTCTGCAGCTTGCTGCTAAGATTGACCGACTTCTCGTCCAGCAGCTCGTGTTGCGACGGTTGCTGCTGCTGCTGCTGCTGGTGATGATGGTGGTGATGATGGTGTTTCTGCTTGCGCTTCGGATAGTAGACGGACGAGTCGGACGAATAGCTCGAGGACGACGAGGTTGGCCGTGTCATCGGGGGCAGCGGGAAATGTATCGTCGGTGAGGGTTTCTGCGCTATTAGGCTCACGTTTGCCGACGGATCCCGCGTGTACGGTGACGGATGTCTGCTACTACCACTCTCACCCGTCTTGAGCGCGTTCAGCTCTTCACCGATCGTTCCGGGCATGACGAGCGCCTGCGTTGACTCCAACCTGCAAGAAGGAGAGGAAAATGCGTGACAGTAAACACCCGCGGCCCACCCAACGCCAGCAACTCACTTCTTCAGCTCGCTGACGTGCTTCCGTTTGCCGCGCGCCAGCAGAAACAGGCCCACGCACAGCACGACCAGCAACAGGGCGGCCACGCACGACACCACGAACAGGCTCGGGTTCTGGCCGATCAATGCTATCACGTTTCCGTTGCCGTTCTGCGTCGACGGTATCAACGGTGTCGCCTGGGGCTCCTTCAGATACGCTGCAATGGTAGGAAGCGAAAGAAGGGCGAAAAACACACCACTTTCAGTTGGGCTAGCTGGCTATCAGACGGTCAGGTTCACGCATGTTTTTCGCATCTCGGTACGTACGGTCCGCCTTGAGGTAAACCATCGTCTCCAGCACGTGCTCCATCTCGTCCTGCGACATCAGCTTCATGTCCTCGGCGGCCGTTGTCGCCAGTACGGGCAGTCCACCCACAAAAACGGAGTAGATTATTTCGGTTTGGTTTAGGTGACGGCTGAGGGGCAAAAACCGGACGCCAAATTAGTGTAATCAGTGTGTTTTACTCTATTAATGTATCCGCTTAATCATAATCCATGCTTGGTATTGTTGGAAAAGCTTTCTTTCCAATTAAAAAGGGACTAGTTTGCACAATGATTACTAGCGATAATTAATTTAACTTATATAGAGCATATCAAAGCAGGCCTGAACTTTTGAACGTAACCTGAATGGACACATTAACATCCTCGAATGGAGCGTAAAAAAATCTCTTATTGGTATTTAATAAATTATGTTCGCAATTCCTTGGGAATTCTGATAAAACCATTCGAACAAAACCATTTTGAAATGTACGTATAGCTTGCTCAAAATGCAAAACTTTTTCGATTGTTGGTAGTTCTTCATGAGTTTTGTTGTATTTCTCAGGAGCAGTTGATAATTTAATCATAAATCTTAACCCTATTAGAATTTTATCGTACCATCGGACACATTTAAAAAATATTTATTATACACGCCACTGGCGAGGAACGATTAAATGAATTTTGTTTCATGCCACGCCGATTGCATACCCTCCGGGCTGATACGGAGTGGAATGCAAAAATCTCATCATTTCAATTTGCTAATAGCGCCACTGTAAAGTCCGTCCCAGTTGGGGCCGCATTAATGCTTTAAATTGTCCACTTCAAAAAGCTCCAACCGCATTCGTACTACATACAAATTCAACTACCGCAAATTGCAACGAAAAGAAGAAAAAAAACACGCAAATCCCCCTACAGCGCGGAACAAACAAAACGCTACAACGGCAGCGCGGCACCGGCGACAAAAACAAAGCTCTCCAGGCTTCGGATCAAAAGCATATTTTTCGGATTCGCGTACCCACTTCCCCCACCCCCAGCCACCAGGATTTTCCCTGCAGCTCCCAACACCCAACCCCTATTAGTCGGCCAACCGGTACACCGATTGTTCGAAACGGCCGGGGCCCACTCGGAGGCAACTCGAGTACCCACAAGTACGCACTTACTTCGCCTGCTCAGCACCACCACCACCGCCAGCACCACCTCCTCCTCCTCCTCCTCCAGCCGGTCTCTGGCCCCGCAAGCGATTGTTTTCCCGGCCAGCGTCATCCATCGACAATCGATCCTCCTCCCGCAAGTGGGTGGTATTGTGTATCAGAATCCGCACTTTCCGCCGACCGGTCGAGTATGCATCCTTGTCGTGATTGCGCCTAACCATCGTCCGGTCGGGACCGTCTCCACCACCACCAGCACCACCATCGCCCTCGCCATCGCGGTTCGGCACGCTGAAACGATTACCAGGATATACACGGTACAAACGCGGCCAGAGGGAACGTGTGCGGTCGCATGAAAGGACACGGAAGCCATTTGTTCAAGAGTCGAGCAAATCGTTCGAGAGGGAGAGACCGTACGAAGCTCCGGCCGTGCGGATACGCGTTTTGTTTTGTGTCGTTGTATGCTGTGTGCGATTGCGTTCCTCTTCCGTGTACGACTCCGTGTAGGCTTGTTTTAGAATTTTTCGTACATCACAAGCCCGAACGGGACGGACCACCAAGGCGGCAGCGGAACGCACGGTAAAGACAAAAGAAAGCCAGGACATATGGGCAAACAATGGAGCCGAGTGGCTTCCATTTCAAGCGTCTCTACGACCGGGGGGAGTTTGGGTCGGATGGCCACCGGGCTGGCGAGCCCGCGCGTAACATACCTTAGCTGCTCGTCCGATCCTTCGCCACTGCCGCCACCGTCCCGGTCCTCCGCTTCGCTTCCAATGACTTCCACTACCGGCGGTACCGGCAGAACGTCCGACCGGACGGAGACTTCTCCGGTGTCTCTTTTGTGCAGGATCTTCCCTCCGTCAGCAGCATCGCGCTTGCGCCTCCGTTGCCGTCGCCTTCGCTCCAGCGGCCCGTCCGCCATGACTGACGACGGATGACCGGAAACTGGCTCCGGTTTCGGCCGTACTGTGGCGGCCTTTTGTTGCTTCGGTTGCGCTGCTAAGTCGCCCAGCCGCCGGCGGGGATTTCCGTGCGTCGCCCGTTTCGTGCGCCCCGTCGTCCCATCGTCCATCGATTGCTGCTCGAGTGTATTGTTGCTGTTGGTGTGGTGGTTGTTGGTGCTTCCGTTGATGCCGAGATGTAATGCCTGCTGCCTGTTGCAGCACGGTGGGAGGTGATAGGAACGGATGAGCTTTCTTCGGTCGTGTCGTGCCGAGGTGCCGGTTGACTTACCGTGCAAATGCAACCCGATACAGCTTGGCCAGTTTGCCCTCGAGCGCGGGATAGTCCTGCCGGCCGTACAGTCCGCCGATCACGGTCATCAGCCAGAACCGACGGTCCGTGGGCGTAACGCTGTCGACCGCGGCTGGCCCGTAGTCATCCTCGTCCGCTGGCTGTTCGTCGGCCCGGTCGGTCGCTGGCGGACAGTCGAAGATGCACAGATCATCGTACCCGTCGGGGCCACTGTTGCGATCGATGTACACCGTGGCCACGACCGTGGCCGTCTTGATGATGGCATCCTCGCTGATTGGAAAGCGCTCGAACGGCTTTAGAACGGACGCTGGCCCGTCACCCGAACCGGTCCAGAAGAAATCCCGGATGTCCTGATCGGTGGCCTGGAGATAGTTACCGATGATGTAGCCGTCTGTGGAGATGGAACGAACCGAGAGCCGTAGCGTTAACAGTGATTAGTCGAACATGGCAATGCGTCGATGGAGAAAGAGAAACTTTTTTTTTGCCCCAAAGCACACAAAAAATAAAGAAATATCGAATAATTCAAGGTGATTTTAAAAATCTTTTATAAAGAAAATTATTAAATTTTGAAGTTAAATTTATTTCAAAATGGAAAAAAATTAAAATCCGGTTGAATGCGGTCATTCTGAGCATGTTTTGATTTTGCTGAAAGTGAGCGATTAAATTTCGTTTTCTTTTGTTTTTATTTCGTTGCCGGAAACATAAAAAATACGACGTTAAATAGGGCAATCAAAACAAAACCCCCATTAGTCATAACAAGCTTGAAGTATGCATGATGATTGTGATGTATCACATTAACGATAATAAACCATAACATGGGTAAAAGATTAATAAATGAGCCAAGTCTCCTCAACGTTCGGCAGTTAAAACGAGACTTCTAAACGATTCAAAACAATGTTGTTGGGTGGTGAAATGTCTCCAATCATAGCAATTGCTCGGCAATACGGTGTTGTAGAAAATTGTGCTTCTATAGAAAAGGTATTTATCGTTGAATGGCACTACAGACAGCATTCCGTAAATAAGACAGAATATGGGAAAATATGGGAACAGTATAAGGAGAATGAGAGTTTATATCCTGCTATCCTCCAAACGCTAGACGTTTATAATAATCCGATACTAAATGACAACATGCTCGAGGAAAAGTTTACAAGGATCGTGATACATTTCGGTGAAGAGCCTATAAAATAATCTTAATGAAAATTGCAAAGCCTTAGAACCCATGCAGGTTACAGCTTTTTGAATTGAATATAATTTGTTGGGTAGCAAAAACGTAAACCAAGGTAAACCTTATCCAGTTCACGAGCAAATTGCAATTATTATTACAACTGCAACATTTGCTCGTAGACAAAAAGCACTTTTGCAATTACACTGGCTAACGATGCATCAGAAT
>JXXA01002939.1:0-10982 GCA_000956255.1 Anopheles punctulatus | reverse complement strand
GGGGGGGGGGCACGTAAAAAGAGTGCAAAAAACCACAACCATCATCTCTTCACACGTTCGTTTGATGTGCCGTGTGGTGAGAGGAGCCGGCATTTCGCTCTCGGATTCTCCTTCACGTCCTCCCTCTCGTGCGCCCCGAAGGTTAATGATGCCATCAAACAGCAGATTCGCCCCGGTCGGCGATGGAGGTGCCCGGTGGCTGACGATGTCGTTCTGGTGGAAGGTGTCCCTTCGCCCGTCGACGGAGATGAAGCTCGCGGCGTGGAGCGAAAAATGTTTGTTGAATAAAAAATTAAAAACCTAAAGTCACTCGTACGTTCCGGCCCGTTAACCCTTTCGGGTCGGCATGTGTATGTGCGAGTGTTTGATTTGATAATATGCGGCTTGTAAATTCAGACGAAGCTTCGGCGTTTGCCTGTGGGTTTTCGAGACTCGAAACTCACCGCTTCATTGAGCGCCCTCTCACGTCGACTTACGGCAGCTCACCGAGCAATGCTCCTGTGAGAAGTGGAGCTTTTTTCGCTCTCGCTCTCGCTGGGCGATTTGAAAGCAGCAACAGCAACAACAATTCACACAGCTCACACAACACAGCAGGCGGTTTACACTACGATACACCAGGATCCCGTACGATAATCTCTTCGTTGTGGTTTGCTGTTTTTTGTTTGTTTTTTTGTTGGTTGTTGTCTTCTTATTGTGGCTGACTCTCTGTCGCCAATTTATCATTCCACCATCGCCTTGGTGCGGCCCATTTTGCACATTGATTATGTATCCCTTTTCGCCACCAAGTGCGGCCACTTTGCACCGTCGAGTGATGTATTCCTCCCCCTCCAGCCCCCCCCCTCCCCTCGCATGTCAACATTGTTTCCGCAGGGCTCAGACGGGCTCTGTTTACTTTCGTACCGGAATGTCAAATAAGTTGCTTTTTTTAATTAATGCAGTAAAAATACTCATCCCATACACACTCACACACATATTGGCACGAAACGTTCGAAACAACAACAGAAAAACGCAACCACATTTCCACGCTCTATGTATGTGTGTGTATGTGTGTGTGTGTGAAATGGCGGAAAATATGATAACGGCAACGACCAAAACAACGGAGAAAACCACCCCTCGTTGCAACAACCTAATGGTTCGGAAATGATGGAGACCATACGCACACCAATCGCTGGCGAGCAGCGGCGGAAGCGGCTGTTGTTTTTATCGCCCTCACCCTCAGCAGAGTCGTGCTCCAATTGGAATGCTGCAAACAGCTGCTTCGCACGGGCCGGGCCTGATCCAGCGAAAACCAGTATAAACAACAAATAGCTCGCTGGTGGTTCGCTAAGGAAGAAACGGGGGCGGAGGTGGGTAAGATAGTTCACTTCCTGCGAGCTGTGGTATGCTCTCCCTTTTTCGGCTCCACCGTGTTTGCCCCAATCAACCGCCTGCTGCCTAATGGCATCAAACGCATACACACACACACGCGCGCGCGAGAGCGCGCTCACATTCAACATGTGGGAAAAGGATCTCGCGCGCCTACTTGGGGCATGTGTTTCATGCGAGCTTACGTGTGTTTGTGTGAGTGTGAGTGAGTGTTGCAATTTGATGGGAGGGTGGCGAGAGAAGTGTAAGTGATAAAACATTTTCCTTTTCTGCACAGATAAAATGAGTGTTTTCTTTTTCCACCATCCCTAGGACACCATTTATGTCGGGTGTTATAAAATTTTAAAATAATTAAGATAATAAAACATAAAACATTTCATTCAAATACACACATCTAAAGCGAAGCCAAATACACGGAGGGTTAAAAAAAATATATGCAATGTACCAGGAAAAGGAAATGCTCATAGAAACTTGGAAAACTTGGAAGCAGATACGGTTAGCAGATAACGCAAAAAAAACGGTGCTGTGGGCTGGAGAGAGAAGGGCTGGTTGCATAGTACAACAAACACGGTACAGCGATCTTTTACCATACCTGCTTGAAACGACATTTTCCTGGGGGCATTTATTTCGGGGAACATTTTCCGACAGCTGTATACGCTGCCACTTTATTTCGTTGCCTGCAGGAGGTTGGAATAGCGACAAACACCACGCCGCAGCGTCAATCTCCGGGTGTCCGAAAAGATGAAACGACTAGCTAAGTCGATAGGGATTAATGCACCGTATGGTACACGACGACGGGCTGGTTTGGGGGCGGGAAGGAGGGATGAGCGGTTGTGCTTCTATTTCGGACGACTCTCGAACAGATCGCTTTTCACAGTCATCTTGCCCGGCAGCTTTTTAAGCGACACTGGGGAGCTGCAAAAGTCCAACCACTTCCACTGCCATATGATGGCGTTCAGGGTACATTTTTTTTTCTATTTCGTTTCGGATGAACGAAGGTCCACCGTGCACGCACTCGGCCACATCCGTGAACTTCACCTTCACCAGATGTTTTTTTTTCGGGGGGGTGGTTTTACTGTTGGCTTCCCACACTGCAATCAAAGCAACCGGATTCAGGTTTTTAGCAGCTTTTTTTGCACTCACACACACACACACATACACACAAATGGGAATTCTTTTTTAGGGGGTATTACACCAACGTGGGTCTCGGCATGTTTTCGTTATTTTCTGCGGAAAATCGTAGAATTGCCGTCACTTGGTGATTTACTTTTCGTTGCAGGAAGACGGCGATAGCAGCAGAAACGGTTTTCATACGCCCATGAGATGTAGCTGGCCGTATTTCATGCCACTCGAAGAATCAAGGACACTTGTGAAAACCCTCCAAATGGCTTGCAGTACGCGCTAGGTACGAAAGCGAAACAATCGGAACGGCACGCACACATTACGCGTCGAACGCGCGTCCTGCACAAACTTTTAGCAAACCCGATTTTCAACCCGATTTCGAGCCGATTTCTTTGGAACAATTTTTAATTTGCAGCAGCTGCGACCGCGGACAGCTGTGCTGTGTGTGTGTTTGTTGCTATCTGGTTACTACGACTGTGGCGCTGCAGCGCTGGAAAGCGTAAACCGCGAAAGCGCCTCACATGCGTATTGAATGGTGAGAGTTGGAACTGAACGCCAGAGCCCAGAGTTGTAGTTGAAACAGTTGAAGAGAATGCTCCAGCGGCGGGTTTGCGTATTACTGCGCATGTACTCGTCGTGAAACGGGGCAGTGTCGTCGAATGCTAGCGAACGGGCGAAACGTTTGTGCGATACGTCCGTGGTACATTGGCACGGATGGACAGTTTCATCCATATCGAACAGATGGTGTGTTCGATTATTTAATTAAGAAACACGTATGTCGTGAAACGCTGTGGACGATTTGAACTGAGCGAAATGCAACCAACGTTATGAGCAAATTTCGTTATTGTCGTTTAAGCGGCAGCCCGAACACAACTGGGATGGGGTTACATTTTATTTAACTCTAGCGTAAAATAGTTATACTAAGCACCAACAAATCTATTTTTTTTTGTTTTTGCTGCCACATGCTTATCTGTGCCGCATGTAGTAATCGATCACGGTGGAGAAGGCAGCAAAACCAGCGGCACCGACAATGCCTGCTTTGACTCCAGCTGAAATTGAAATAGAAAAAAACAATTATCGTTTTATCCTGCCAATCTGTGTGCGCGGTAGCCAATTGCGAACCTCTCAACCCGATAAGCCCCCCGGTTACGGCGCCGGCATACGTGCCATTCTTCCAGTCCGATACACCTCGTTTCTGTGAATGTAAGTTAATGAGTGCACCCTGTTCCACATACATCTTCGATGTTCCGTACGTACCGACTCAATCACGCACTCGACGGCCGCAAACACGGCCCCAATTACGGCAAAGTTCTTACCGTACGAGTGCGTGGCTTGGCGCATTTCGCGAAAGATTTCCCGCGCCGTTTGCTGTTTCTCGCCTGCCAGCGGGTCTGCGATGCTCGGGTTGACCGAGGAACTGAACAGCCCTATGGCCGCACCCAAACCGTACCCGAGCACACAGCTCATCAGCGACTTGAAAGCGCAGCTCTCGAACGCCGCCTCGACGAGCTTTTCTTCGTTCGTCTTTATCTGCACCACGCCGTACATTTTCGGTATGATTATATTTTCCCGGTAGCTAGGGAAGGTATCATAGAAAAGAGGAGAAAAATATGGATATGTTTTCAAGCACAGCCAGCGTTACCACTCGTACACTCGCCGGTACCAACCGATGCGTGTTGCCGATGAAATGTTTGGCCACCTCGTCCAGGTCCGATCCAGGGAAGAATATTCCTTCGGTTTTGGAAGCCTTTTCTCGTTTGATAGCCTCCTCCTCCGGATCTAGCGGCTTGGGCAGCAGGGTGGCCATTGTTTTCCGTCCTCGGAACGCCGTTCCGTTGAAAATATTATTCACACAGAGTGTGTTTTAAAATTTTCGTACACATTCGCAGCAAGCGCACACCACCTGAGTTACAAAACACTTTGTTTACATCAGCCCATGCTGACATTCAGCTGGTTGTTTCCTGTGTCCGTGTGGTTATATGCAAGGTTTGAATACTTAAATTATTTTCCTTTTTATGCGTTAGAATGTTAAGCAATTTTTTAATTCGCTTTCCCGAGTCATTTGCGCATGGCGTGCGGTCATCCGTTTGGACAATTGATAAAACCTTCATAAATGAGCAGCTTACACTATATTACACTCTATTTTATTCGCACTGTTTAAATGTCTCTACACTACTAGCCCTTCGTCAGACATTTCCATGTTTTTCAAAATTTTCCTTCGTATGATACCCTTCACATTCGCGTCCACGTTTCGCAGCACGTTCGTTGTCCTGGCCGCGTGCTCAAGCCGCTGTACGGCCCCAATTTCAGCCTGGCTCGAGATCAGATTCGTCGCCAAGCAATCGTTGCGACTGCCGATGCGCCCGATACGACCCACCCGGTGAATATAGTCGGCTGTGTACAAAGGAAAATCGAAATTGATCACGTGTGCTGCACGGATCGTGTTCAATCCCCGACTGGCCACATCCGTCGTCGACAGTACGTTCACCTCGCCCTGTTGGAACTTTTCAAACTGACCCAAGCGAAGCTTCAGAATCATGTCGCCGTTTAGATTGACACACGGAAACCCGTGTCCGTTAAGGTGGAGCGACACAAAATCACAGGCGGGTGTTTTGTTGCTGAAAACGATCGTTGGTACGTTACGCTTTGCATCCTTCCGGATGAGATCGAGCAGAATTTGTGGCCGATCTGACTTGCGGACACGCATGAAACGTTGCGTAACGTGGCCCATCAAGCGGTGCAGATTTGGGCTGACCACCTGCTCGATCGTCTCGACGTTGACGAGCTTCGAGAGCAGTTCTTCCATGTTGGAGGGCATCGTTGCCGCGGCTAGGATGAGTTGTGTGCCGTGAATATCCGATCCGAGGTCCTGCAAATGATTCTTGTGAAACGGAAAGCGACGCATCAAGTGCAGCAGCTTGCTGTTGAAGCTATCGTCCAACAGTGTGTCCGCTTCGTCTAGTACGACGTATCGCACCTCCTCCATGCGGTAGATGCCACTCGTGACCAGTTTACTGATCGCACCAAAGCTTGCTACCAGAATGTCGATATCTTCGAATGAAGGGTTCAACATTTGCTGCTTTGTCCTTCCGCCAAGCACCACTCGCGTCTTTATCCCTAACCCTTCTGTTAGCTTTTCTGCCACACCACCGATCTGCTGCGCAAGCTCTCGTCCCGGTGTGATAATCAGCACAAGCGGTGTGTTAAACTCGCGCCGCTGCTCAAGTAGCCGTCGACGCAGAATCTGCTCGACTACTGGCACGAGGTACGTGTAGGTCTTACCACAACCCGTCTCGGCGGCCAACAGCATATGACTTCCATCCAGCACGGCCTGAATGCCCTCCACCTGATAGTGGGTTGGTGAGAGGATATGTTGCTGTTTCAGGTTTTCCACCAGCGGGTCGCGTATTCCCAGCTCCGAGAAGGACCGCTCACTCAACGCATACGCTTCGTATGCACGCTGCATCGGATGGATGATGAAGTAATCGCCATTGGATCGCCGGTGCCTCCAACCGTCGGAAGCGAGAGGAATTTCACCAAACTTTATCCGTTCCGGGTTCGCCGGCAAATGGTCGTGCTGGTACAAGTTGAATTGCTGTCGTTTACACGTTACCACCGGTACGGGGGCCACTTGGGCCGTCACCAAAGGGCGCAGGTGGGTAGAGAAGTGGGCCCGCAGCGAGAGACAAGCACGGGCTAACTTAGTCATTGCCCTGGAAACCAACGAAACAACCGGCATCCAAAGTAAACTACGGCCGGTTCGTGAAAAAAACGTGCTTACTTGGTTTGTTTATGTTTACAAAAAAAAAGCTTTGAAAACATCAAAACATCTGATTACTGTCAACTAACCAATGACGTATGCGTGAAAGTAGCTCATTTTTGGCAAGTTTTTGTCTGTTGCTAAATATATTTTCGATTGTATAGACTCATTTTTTATTTTACTAAGTAGCGAAATAAAAAATTACATAAACTAAGCATCTTAACATATTTCCTTAAACACTTCATCTCCTACTAATCCTTATCAGTAGTGATAAGCCCCAATCTACCGGCGAATGTTGTGTGCGTGAAGGTAGCCTCCAGTGGCCAACCAACAAACGCACACAGCTAGCGTAGCAGACAAATAGGGCACCCCACATAATCTTCACATAATCATCACACTAAAAATAAAGGTCCCGGCTGGAGGCAGCAGAAGCTGTTGCGTGTGCATTGTTTAGCTTTGTGCCGAATTGCTACAATTTATTAGGCATTCACACTGACACATCCACGCACAAGCCTCAAGTCTCCCAAAGTAGTGTGAAGTTTCCGTCCCTGTTTCTACAACAGTTCGCGGCGCCCGTATAAAAAAAAAACACGAACGAAGCGAACTTGGGTGAACCTTGACCGAGAAGGAGCAGAAAGAAACGATAGGGCTTGGTTCGTGTGGAAAGTGGAAATTTTGAATAGAAAAACATGTCCTTAGCATCGCTACGTCACGCTCGAGTTGTGCTGCCGCAGCCGGTTAGGTAACGCGGGGTGATAAATAATACTTTTCCCACTATCCAATCGTAGTAACCCTGTTTCCCCGGAAACAACAAGTGATCGGGGAGCAATGGGGTCGACAACTTGCAGCCACCCGAAATATAAATGCGTAATAGCAGTGGTGCATTGGTTTTTTTAATACTAATTCATTGCTTATTCTGTTTCGTGTATGCGTTTTTCACCGACGCTGGTGCGTTTGGTGTGGTCGTGTTGATGTGTGGACGTGGGACGCATACACGCAATGACCCCTGCCGCATCGTTGAAGGACACTGACGACTGGCTGCGCCCTGCACAAGGACGAATCGTCATGGCTGAGCAAGCTGATGGTCCGGAAGATCGAACCGACGAAAAACTCCCACAGCCGGATGCTCAGCGACAAGTTCGACATCTACGAACTGCACACGCACAATGTCCGACCGGATTCGGTTGGAAAGTATCTCGAGAACTAGTAAGTGCATATTTCTATCTCGCTGATACGCGTTATCAATCGGAGTGCCCCGACTAGGCGTGCTAATGTGGTTTATTTCCCTTTGTTTTTTTTAAGCAAAAACACGGTCCAAATCGTACAATCAAAGGGAAACTTATCGATGGAGCTGATCGGTTCGTGGAATGTGGAAGTCGGTGATCTTGATCAGTGTCTCCATCTGTGGCGCTACACCGGCGGTTTCGAGATGGTGGATCAAGCGAAGCTGGAGCTCAGCAGCGACAAGGTAGGTAGTGGGTGGGAATACACCTCAACCGTAACAATAGCATTCCGTACGATCACCGGTTTCCGGTTTACGATCAACAGAACTACGTGCAATTGATGCAGGAACGCGGCACGTTCCTACGCTCGCGACATTTGCAGTATCTGCTCGCGTTTAGCTACTGGCCGCAGCTGCAGTTGCGCCAGGGCAAAAACATTTACGAAATCCGTTCCTACCGACTGAAGCCGGGCACGATGATCGAGTGGGGCAACAATTGGGCCCGGGCCATCAACCACCGCCAGAACAACAACGAAGCGTTCGCCGGCTACTTCTCGCAAATAGGACGCCTCTACAACGTTCACCACATTTGGTGTAAGTGATCTCCGTGCGCTTTCTACACCTTCGTTACTTACTTTCTGCACTTCTCTCGCCAATAGGTTACAAGGATTTGCAGGGGCGAAAGGAAACGCGCGAATCGGCCTGGCGATCTCCGGGGTGGGACGAGTGCGTCGCCTACACCGTGCCATTGATACGTGAAATGCATTGCCGCATTCTAGCGCCGACCGAGTTTTCTCCGACCCAGTAGAATCGATCGATCGCTTCACGTGTTAAGTGGGTGGCCTTTCGTGTTTTTTTTTTGTTTGCCAGAATCCCTCAAAAAAACTGCATTTTTAAGACAAAACGAAAACGGTCCTTTCGGTCAATTAATACGTTTTTGTTTTGCGGTGCGTTTTTTAGCATTTTTCTCTGAACTGCTTGCTTGTAATTCGTCGAAGTGCATTTTCCCTCCTTTTGAAACGTTATTTAGTGCGCAAAACAGAAGTAGCAGTGGAATGGGGCCTTGCGAAACGATGAACTTTATATTATTATTTTGTATAGTGTCAAAATGAAATAAATTAATATACAAAACCTAAACTGAAACGTGTCGATGGTGCATTTTTCGAATAATCGAACGAAGGCGCTGAGATTATTCTGCTGTGAGTAGTATGTTATTATCGTTAAACGCCGTCACAGCGGTGTAGGTTGGTTTTGTATGTCGTTTTATTAGATTGTTTATTTGCTGCTATTATTATTATTAATTATTATGCTTTTACTTTCATCACTTTGCGGTAAAAATGTCCATGAGGCATCTAGTTTTATTTCTTGTTTCATCATATCCATCACACATTGCTACGTCGTGTCCTACCCGGCATCCCCTGGCGCGACCCCTATTCTCCACACACACCCACTTTACCTACGTTGCGCGCATGTGTTTAACTAATCTCTTCTCGTGCTATAATGCTTGTTCATTGTCTGTGTGTGTGTGTGTACGTGTGCTTTTTTTACTGTTGCTTGTTTTACCCTTAATTTCGCCCCACTATTTTACTTCATATAGGTTTGTTCACTAAAGCAATGGATTTTAATTAAGAAAGAATAAACTAGTAGCGTTTATATCTCACATTAACTTCTCCGCCATTTCCTCGTCCTAGTTGATTATTTTACTTATTTAAACTGTTAATATGTTGATGTTTGATGTTGATCTCTCTCTCTCTCTCTCTCTCTCTCTCTCTCTCTCTCTGTTGTTGCTGGTTGGTTTTGCTATGTCTCTGCGCGGCGGTCCCTCTCACACTCGAAAGCGTAGAAAGAACGGTTAGCCAGCTAGCCGCGCTGGCTACTTTGATTGAATTCAGTAGGTGTGTGAGTGTGTGTATGTATATGTATGTTTTACAAAACGTTCAAAGGGCTTGGAGATTAGTTGATTGTTTGGCTTCTTTTCGTCTCGGTGCGCATCCCGGTGTACGTTAGGAAAAGCAAAGTAAGCACCGTACACAGAGCATTCAATTTAGCATCGAATTAGTTTGGTTTGAAAATTAGACACGCCCCGACATACGCCGCATGCCGTCCCGACTTCTCTACAAGAGCAAGATGCAATGCGTACCGGCTGCAATCGAGTTAGCAATGCCATCAAGGATGTGCATGTGTGTGATTTGCAAAAGAAACCATCCACTGCTTTACTTTTCCCGTTGTGACGTCCATTTCCCTAACTAAACGGTTACAGCGGCACAGTGAAAGCAATCATAAGCCCCAAACACACATTCGGGCACAGTTTCTGCCAAAGCGCGAGTTGGAAGAAGTGTAATTGAATAGATAAATTGCCCCATGCCTCTTTCGCTAGCCTCCCTTCACAAAACATGACATTCTCTCTCTCTCGTTCCTTCTTCCCCTCGGTCGTCGTGGCTAAATATTGTCTAAAAGGATTCGCCCGCCCGCTGCATTCGTCCTCTGGCGCGAATGCCATACCCGGCCACCCAAGTGGACGTCGCTGCGCGTGTCAGATCTGTCGTCAGAAGGCTGCAAAATACGGCGTTTGCTGTTTATCTGTTCTAAGGGTAATGATTATATGTTACTGCGGTTTCGCTTTCGGTAAATCTTATAAATGCGCACCACTCGATACATAGTAGTATATCGGGTTTCGCTGCTAATGCCACCACAAGTGATCGTTCGTCCTGCCGCGCGTCCTTCCTTCGCACAATTATATACCTACGGGCTGTTTTATTTATTTATTCTTTTGTTATCTATTCTTAATCGCGTGCGAGTTCGTTCCCTTTCTCTGAAAGCTAGTTCCCTCCTGGCTCTTACCTACATTGTGTATATATGTGTGTGTGTCTGTCTATGAGGATGTGTTTGTGTTGCAAAACGATTAAAAATTGCTCCAATTCCGTTTTCTCCGCGTGCTATGCGTGCACGCAACATACTCAATCATTCATAATAATATCGCGGGCTATACTGAAATTCACCTAAACGTCTAAATAGTACAAAAGCAAAACTTAACACGATACATAACGAAACGCGCACGAGCACGCGATCAAAGCGCGGCCGAATTAGAGAGATAGAGAGAGGGTAAACGAAGAAGAGAAGAAAAAAACGATTTTTGACGTATTGTTTTAAATAAAATTAATCGTACCATCCTCCCTCCCCCGGGGGGAGGTGAATCCCGAGTTTTCCGTACCACGGCCCCAGTTTTGATACGTGGAGGTGGTGTGCTCGTTTTCAACGCATCCTTTGTTCCACAGAACAGGGCGGGAAAGAAACATGGTGATTGGCCCATTACACTATTCGAACTATATCGCCTATCCTCTCTCATTCTCTATTTCTCTCTCTCTCTCTCTCTCTCTCTCTCTCTCTCTAGCTCTCTTTACAAAATGCGATCCCCGATCGGAAGCATTCAACCTATCTGCACTAACGACGGGGGTTGGTGTACTTTTGCTACGGTCTCATTTTCGTTGCAAATCGATCCGATCGACTAAAATT
>JXXA01002938.1:0-14439 GCA_000956255.1 Anopheles punctulatus | reverse complement strand
CCCCCACCATCTAGATACGTAACAGTCAGCGTGTGTGAGCGATCACAGGGGGCAGATAACTCTCGCCCTCGTTTGCAATGGACATTAGGAGCGTCGCCTCGCCTGGCCCATTGTGCAAACATATGAATAATGAAGAACCAATAAACCCTTCACCGGGAGCAGATAGGCACGGCGGGGTCCAGGTTGGCTGATAAGGACGGGCAAGAGGCCTTCCGCTCCTTTTCCGGCAAGAGGCTCTACGCACACGCGTTACTGTCAATTTGTTGTCGAGCTTTGCATTTATTATTGATTTGTCCGATTGTGTACGCGTGTGCGTATGTGTGTAGGTGTGGCCGTGGGGGCGGTAAGTGTCGGTGGTAGATAATGAAATCAATTTAGTTTTGCGTTAAATATTCATAGACGTCAAATTGAAATTAACGACGACCGGGCCGGGCCCGTCCGGAGAAAAGGTGAAGCGCTGTTTGTGTTCGTGTTTTCACAGCGAATAAAATCAAACACTCCGAGCCGCCTCCGGGCGCTGAAGCTCGTTTGGACAATGAGCGTGGAGTGCCTTGCCCACAAAGCCATTCCGATGATACCGGCGTTCGTTGAATGGGAAACTTTTTCACCCAAAACTTACTCCGTCTCTGCGTCGCAATGAAAACGAGAGAGGGGGAGAGAGAGAGAGGGAGAGGGAGGGAGCGAGAGAGATGGGCTTGAAAGTTGGTGTAAAGTTTTGTAAAAGACGGTCAAACGACTCGTTTTCGAGGTCAATGCAAACGGAATCGGTACGTCTGAAGTGGGACCAAGCGTCCATCGTTCGTCGAGCGGAATGTCGAGCAGGAAAAGTCCAAGTTTGAACGCGGATCGAGATCGTGTACGGTTGTGCGGACCGGCCGGGGCAGTTGATTTGCTAAAGATGTACGTTGAGTTTTGGGGTTTGATAGTCTGCTTACCAGCACTCGGCTTCGTCGGGGAGAGGGACCCAACTCGGTAACCCTCACCCGGGGATGTGGGAGTGTCAGATTGTCGGAATTGTTGAAATTTCCAAATGAAACAAATGATCAGTCACAATCAAGCCGCCTCCCGCCCCGAAAAAAAAACTATGGTCAACTGTCCGGCCCTCGCTGCCCCCGGTACCTGCGAACGTAAAGTTGCCACAAAACAACCACAAACAACAGGAACGGGGGCAAGTTTTTGCTTGTTAACGATGATGGGATTCACTTGGGCTTCACTTGGGCGGAAGAGCGAAACGAAAGTGGGATGGTTTTTTTTGTTCTTTCGTTATATTTTTCCTTTCGGAAGGAGCTTTTCTTGCCGGCGGGCAAACTATTGCAGGGAACAATTTATCAACAGTTAAATTTGCTCTTTTCTCTTCATTTGCTTCCGTGAGCGCCAGCCCGATGTGCTTCGTAGCGGCGGTCCGAGTGCAATGCAATCTGTTTTCCTCGCTCGAGCCTAGACGGGCCAGGATAATGATGTTGATGGTGCGGATGATTAGGAAGCCGGCGGCGATTGGACAAGGCTTGCCGTGATCCACGTGATGATTCATGTGCATGCAGCGGCTTAGCCTAAAATGGCCTATTGTAATGCAGATTTTCAGCTTCCGATAATGAACGACCACTTACGGCCGAATTTGCATACTGCGGTGGACTTGGACGGGGATGAGTTTTGGCTTTTTCCTAGCGCACTTATGTGATGGTTTATCATCATTAAATACAGATTTAATCATGTTTATTTAATTGTTATGCGAATAATTCATAATTACCCTTGATTCGCTCATTAGCCACCAGTGTATATACTTGTTTTTTTTTTGTTTTGGTGCTTGCATTACCTACCCTTTCTCTCTCGCTCCAATTTGGTGGTAAATATGGAGTGCAGATGGTTCGTTTTGCAACAAACAGCACGATTGAAGTCTTTCAAACCGGCCGATGTGCCGATGTGGGAAAATCGAAGCTGACCGATGCTCTTGATTACTGCTGCTGGAGTTTGGGGCCGTTTTCATGCTGTTTTTGGAAAACATGTTTTATTTGTTTGATCTTTTCGAACGAAATTAATTTATCTCGCAGGTTGTTTTTATTTATCAGCAGCCGTCGGCAGTACAATCCATTTAATATGCATACTTGTGGGCAATTTCGTGCCGAAGGCTGCTGTTTTATTGGTAGGAGTGTGTGTGTGTGTTTTTTTAAATGGCAGTCAACGGCGGTAGAGACTTATCGAACTGATCATGAAATGGAGCGTGATGCGTTTGTCTATGAAATAAATATAATTTCAAGCAATGAAGTATTTATGCGAGGGCCACAGCGAAACGCACACACATACACACACACACGTATAGGTCTTCTAAGAGAATTTTTATTTTCTCCTCAGCGAGCGGATATAAAGTGGTTTATTTTATTTTAATTTTTTTTGCCTTCACTCAACGTGAACGACAGGAACAAGGCATACCTCGTTTGCCTCGTTTGTATGCCATTATGAAAACATGGATTTTTCTTTGTGCTGAGCGGCGGTGGTACAGCAAACGATCTCAACGCTATCTGTTGCTTTGCGTACTTACTGATTTTCTTGTAGATTTGCTGATTAAAATTGAATCGCCGCTCCACCTTGCAGCTTGGTGTGGTATGTAAAATACGGTAAAGTACAACACACTAGCCAAGCGACAGGGGCGATATTGCGCTACACTTTACGACGCCGATCTCTTCCGTGCCCGTTCTGTTGTCTTGCTGTACGTGCGGTTACATCGCACCGTGTAAAGCTGCGAAGTTTACTGAATTTTGCAAAGCGTAATCTTTGCAAGACAGCTAATCGAACGCCCGTGTTCGGCGTTCGATAGCAGCGTTAAAGTGGCAGCGGAAGATAGCGAGCCAAACAAACAAGCGTAGCAAATAGTTCCGATGGAGTTGTAAAGTGAGGTGCTTTATGTGCCCTGCCCTAGTGTCACCTAGTGGAAGATGAACAAAGCACCACAAGATGGATTAAAATATAAATAAGTACACTAGGGCACACATCTTTCCGCAACAACGCGACGCGAGGGGGGGAAAAATGCTTACTATTTATCCATGCCTCCCCTTTGCTAGGGAACGGGGGAGAAAATTTGATAAATGGCAGCAGCAGCACCGGTCTGTCATGCCAGGACAAAATTTGGACACCCGAACGACCCGTACCCGGTGGGTCGTGGCTTGTGGCGTTGTGCCACACAAGCGCGTTTGCATAAGCGATGAAGAATGGATCCCTCCCGCAGCAACAGCAGCCAGAGTATGCCACATGTGCTACCCGTTCCGCTTGTCCGTAATTTGACAGATTATCATCGACACTTTGTCGAGGATGTGCGCTGACGCAAGGACTGCGAGCGCAAAGCAGACGCAAACATTAGGTCCACTCGTTGAACCATTTTTCGCTTATTTTCCATCGGCAGACGATGCTGACAGTGGTGACTGCTGGTGACGCTTTTCCCCTTGCATCGTTAGGAAATTCAATCACCTTACACATGTTGAGCTACGAACATTTTGTCCCCGCACCCCCTACGTCACTCCCCTTGGCCGAAATCTTGAAGCTTGCTTCATTCCGGAACACGGCGTTCGATGATCTCAAAATATTACCATGGCGTAGTTCCTTCACGGAGGAACCACACCGGAACAAAACACGCACACACACGCACACACACGCACAACTTCTACGCAGCTTTGCGTATCTCCGGTACCGACACTTCGTTCGCTAACGATGCCCTCTGGTGCCATTCGCGGGGACTGGCGTTGTTTATGAATCACGACACGATAAAAAACGGTAATAAAATTACACGCAGACACCCGGTGGTGGTCTTAGCTCGAGTGGAGCGCGTTGGCCCACCTTTTAGGCTGGTTGGTTAGTATTTTCCCGCGGTAACATTCGTTCATATTTCAGTTGAATCCCCAGCAGCTGGTCGTGTTTACGAGAGCCCCGAACGCGGTTCTACTATTTTTAGGCTGTTTTCACCTTTCCCATACGCTGGCAGCAAATCCAGTGGACTCCGATTTATATAAGCATATTCACCGGATGTGCAGTGGATGGCTGGGAAATTACTGGTACGGATTTGATTGGCCAGGTTTCAATCGGATTTAGCCACGGATACAACTTACAGCCGTAAACAAATCGTTCCATCGCACCAGCAGCATCGAGGATTTAACAGTTTTCTTTTCGAAAAACGACACCGATACGAAAAAGGTGCCATTGAATTGACCTTCTTTGAATTGAAAACACTCACCGGAGTGCAGAGTGTTCTTGGAAGGCCTCACCTATTGAATCGGCGTCTGCCTGTGGTTTAATGCTTTCTGCGCTCCCAGTGTCCTCTCCCTCCCGCCCAGCCGCGAGCGGCGAGTGGGCATGCCACATAAAAACCTCGTGCCCACGTAAAGCGTCCGTCGTGGTCGCTCCTCCAATTCATGGGCGAACATCAAAAATCGGCACAAAATTGAAGTCAAAATGAGCGAGAGAAACGGTTCACGTGGGAGCAACCGCAGCGTTGCCATGGTTACATGGACGCTGGTTGTAATCTGTTTCGGGGAACCGGGAGCACGGCGCATCATTGTTGGCGCTTTCTTTGGCAGTTTTTTTTTGTGTGCTACCGAACTTTGTCTGCTTCGAGAGGGTGAGTGGTCGAGATTGCTGGCACTGGTCGAGTGAGTAATAACTTTTATTTATGCTCCGTTTCTGTAATCTCCAGCGAGTAGGCAGCAATTAATTCCGGTTCTTGTAATTTTTTTGTAGTGTGTGTGTGTGTGTGTGCTGGTGCTCCCATTTTACCGTGGTGGTTTCAACCTCAAGCAGAAAGCGGTCGCATGGGAGCTTTCGGGGTGGCATAGAGACAACAGAGATGGAGAAAAAAAAGAAAAGAATCCCGCTGACCAAACTGAAACATACCACCCGATGACCGGGTGAAGGATTTCTTTTCTGTGCACGAACGAAAAATTCACTCACCGAACGCGCCAAACTCCCTGAAGGCGAAGTTATCAAAACCCGGTGCTGGCGAAGACAGCCACCACTCCCTCTTTCCCACTCGGCAGGCACTAAAAACCCATTCCCGGCGGCCATTTCCCGCGCGGGAAGGCTGTAAGTTTCATCCTTTACCAGGGCACTTGAATTCCTTCGCTCACTTTTGCGCCAAAACGGTTCCAGCGGTTGCCGTCGCTGTTGTAAGTTTCGTCTTGATTATCTCTTGAGAATCTCGAGAGCCTCCATCCTGGCGGTTCCGTGAGCGAGGCCGAGCGGTGGCTTGGTTGGTTGGGTAGGCAGGTTGGAAGTAGTTGCAACTTTAAATTGCGCCCGACGTGGCGGCGTAGCGTTAAGTTTCCGGCGTTTCGAGGGAAATTCAAGGGAAAAGGCCTGCGACCCGGAGGAGATTTGTTTTATTGCCCTTACCATTTTCGCGCTCTATTGATGGTGTGGAAAAAAACGAACCACCCACCCCGTAGCGTATTGCGTGCGAAGCAATTGACTAAAAGTTTTCGGCCGTCGGTGTGTCATCGGCAAACGCGGGATGCACTTACTTTAAACGATTTTTTGTTTTACGTACGTACGTGAAGGTAGTTTTATGATTTTCGTCAGCAGTTCTTCAGCGACCGGTGGCTGGGTCGGTTCATCGAAACGGGCGAAACTTTCACGGCCAAACACATATGCGCATCCGGGGTGGTGCCGTACGCACGCACACGCAGCCGTACGAGCGAACGGCGAAAGTTTCCCTCAGAACCGGGGAAAACTGATAATTTACTCGTAAAAATATTTATTGTTTGCATTCCAAATGAGAAAAGTTATTATAAATGCATGCCATCGCAGGAAAACGGAACGGAGGAACTCGTACCGATGCAGCGTGGACCTTTTTTGTAGCTCAATTTGCCACCCAACTCGTCGGCCGCTCGGCGTGGTGCAGGTGAATTTAGTTTTATGCCTGCGTTTTTTGTTTTCTCATCCACTGCGTGTCGCCGTCGCAAGTTCTTCTCGGGTGATAATGGCTGATATGAGTAATGCATCAAGATAGTAGCATTATGCTTTCGGCACGTACACACCCTGCCTGCCTTTCTGTGGGAGGTAATAATTTAAAACCATTTCTTCATTTTCCCAACCGTGCGGTTTTAGTGTTTTAATTCAGCAAACACACACCCAGAGTTTTGTGGCTTTCGCGAAGGATCAGTGTGATTTGCTGCGAAACAAGCGGCTTCTAAAAACCGTGACACGCCAAGGGCACTCCATTCGAGAGCGCAACGACTCTGAATCACGGCGCGTTTTCGGTGTGTTTAAATAGTAAATGGACGTAAACGTGGGGAATCTCGCTGGCATTATTACTGGCAGTTTCTTTTATTTCATTTGCTTTCTTTTCCCTGCCCCTCGGTACGGCGCTACTTTGGCTGCACCGAAATGCAGTCGGTGTCGTGTCCCAGCGTGCGCCCAATTTAGCCTGCAGCGCTGCGACGCTCGGCTCCGGCAGCCGAAACGGAACGCAAAATCGTACTTGTTTATCCAGCCGCCAGCCCGGTCCCGGCCGACCCTCTGGCAATTTCCTTCTGGAGGCCAACCAGAGCCTTCCGAGCGCGGGATCGTCGAGCTGGAAATTCTATTTTGCATCGGTTGGTGCATTATAGCAAACGAGTCCCGCCGAGCGTCGGGCGTGGTGTTTGACCACCGAATTCGCTGAACAGGAATTCGCTCCCCTCGGTGCCGGCGGAAGCGCCAGAGCAAATTATATTACCCTCGCAACGCACCCGTCCCCCGTTGCATTTGTCCCTCGGAGAAGGAGGAGCACTTTGCACTATCAGGGGTTTTTGTCATTTTCGCGCTAAACAAAAGAATCGTGAATTTAGACCGGTGAGGCTGGCGCTGGGGAAGGCTTACAACGCAGCGGGCAGTGCACGGCACGGGGCGTTGGTTGGTAGGATGCAATTTTATGCAGCACTCATCAGTACCATCATCATCATCTAGCAGGCTTCGGGATGGGGATCAACTATCCGCCAGAGGGCGCCACAGTGTGACCGAGTGCGAGAGTGCGGCGTACGGTGAAACATAACCTAAAAACTGGAAATGGTGTCTTCATTGCCGCCGTAGCCACCGTCATTGCGATTCGCTAGCCGCTTGCTGTGAACGGTTGGCGGTGGCCAAGACGCGGTTTGCATGATGCGAACTAATTTAAAAGTACGTCAGCCAGCGTTTCTGTTGTCGGTGTTGCAGTGCACATTTTGCCACGCTCTCCGACACGGTCGGTCGCAGTTGGCACCGGCGGTCGTGCTGGTCGTGCTGTTGCGCTCCATCCTGGCGTTATGAAATGTTTCGTTCTCTCTTTTATTTATTTTTTTTTCTTTTAAAAAAAGGACAAACCGATGCCGCACACGGACGAGCGAGGGTGAACGTTGGGCGCATGAGTATGATGAAATGCTAACTGACAGATCACGGTAATGGACACTCTGGGGTATGCCTTTCGGGATCAGTTTCCGCAGTGTGGGAGCGAAGGGCGGGGGGGGGGAGGGGGAAGAAATTTGGGACAATCATCACATACCACCGTGCAACCGCTGACCACCAGCACACTGGACGCGTGAACTTTATCGTCGGCCACGTGTGGGGCATTTTGCATTTTGTCTACTAAGTGCGAAGCGTTTAATTAAACACGCTTTAAAGAGCGGTAGAAGCGGGAGTAGGGAAAACAAAACCGAGCTGGGAAAACGAATTTTAAATCATTGTTTTACCGTATGGATATTTACCACAATGATTGTTTGCATAATTTTCTAAACGGATTTCGGTGATTATTGCGGTGATAAAATCTGTACGATTTGTGCAATACGATTGATACGATCTAAACGAGAATCCTTCGCAATCGTAGAAAGCACCCCCGTTTCACTGCGGGTGCGGCAAGCTTCGGCGTGTAAAGGGTGCGCGCCTTCCTTGTTTTTTTTGTGTGTGTGATGATTGTAAAAGTTTTACACAGCTCGATATTACGATACCCTGGGCGTGGCCTTGGACGTCCGGATGGAATGGCGGTGGGTGCGGAAAACTTGTCGATCGATCTCGATTTGGGAAGTGCTTAAGCGTTTGATTGCTGGAAGAAAAATAGGAAGTGTTGGTGTGTGTGAGTGTGTGTGTGCGTTTGAGTGTGAGTGTGTTAGTAGTAGGAGAAGGGAGAGTTTGTATTTTTACGATATTCAAACCGGAAGTAACTCGGTTTGTGGGTGTGTGAGCGAGTGTGTTTTTGTATGGAGATATTGTTCTTCCTGTTCGGCACTCTTTAGCGCTTCCGCCGATGGTCGATGGGTACACAGAAAGAACTTTAACTGAAATTGTTATGTTCGGAGGATGAAGCTGGTAGAACGCCGCTTGCTGCGATTTGCTTTCCGCAACAGTATGAACGATTCAGGATTTTGGAGTCAAACAAAAAAAAGAAAAGAACAATACGACGGAAAAATGGAAACTCGACCGGGAAAGAGTTGTAAAACTTTGTATTCGTCGGTTGGTCGGTTATGAGCGTTATACGCCGCATAGCCGGTCGGGAGTGGGAGGGGAGGGGAGGGAAAGGGGGACGATAGGCAGGAGGGAGTCGAAGTTAGCAGAGGAAAACAGCATTTGCACGATGCCGTTGACAATGGGTGCGCCCTCAGCTGAATCCGGCCAGCCCGGCAGATACGATACGTGTGATGGTGTGGAAAATCATAGGAAAACTTTTTTCATTACTATCGATTTTCATTACTGGTTGCTGATTTGGTTCGGATGGTTTGTGCGCGATGGTTTGGTAAGCTTTTTTTTTCTTCGTTACAGCAAGCTCTAATTTTGCGGTCTCCGAACCTGAAGCGGGTAGTAATGGGGTTTCGGTTGGGTTTGAAAGTATCTTCGTTTTTAAATTTCCAACCGTTTCAAAAGGCAAAGAAAGAGGAAGAGATAAAGATGAAAAAGCAACCGTTGAAGGTTTGCATCTTTTCGTACGTTGTTCTGCGCTGTTTGTTGGTAGGTTTCGGTGGAGGACGGAGCAGCGGATCGGATTGCCACTGTATGAATCCACTTTTGTGGATGGTTCATTGATTTTACGCTTTCCGTCTCCACTTGCGTGGCACTGTGTTGCTTGGGAAAGAGTTGAGATGCTGTTGGATAAAGTTTTCCGCAGAGAAAATATAAATCCGGACAATCGTATTCCGCGACACATAATGGACTCGTGTGACATACAGTCACCGGCTTATGGGGAGCGTGCTGGAGTGCTCAGCGTCGTGACAGCAGTCAAGATAAGCCGTTCAGGAAGTTGGCCGCTCGATGCACGGGTGGGACTAGCTGACACTTAGCTGTAGACACATGCACACCCAAAGAGCACCACGGATGAAGTTTTACAACGAAATGACCCAGTTTTGGGAGCGTTTGTCGCGAAAGTGTGAAAGTAAAGTTGCTGTAAGAACTGCTTATCATAACTTGCTACCGATTAGAGTGCTTTCGTTCGTTGACATTTTTACGATATCGGGCCCCGTTTTGTGTCGGTCCTTTCCTTTCCTGACTCGGTCCTAATTGGTACCGTTAGGAAAACGGACCAACAGTTCGGTTCGAGCATTTCGTTCAACCGTTCAGCTGTTGCGCATCGTTTCGGCGGTAATTATGTTTCACGGATGGGCCTCCGAATGGAATGCCCGTTGCTTTGCATTCAGCCACGGGCCGGTCTCGTTGTTACATTTTGATATTTAACCATTTGATTATGTGCACACGCGCGGCCGGTAAAGAGATTTTGATTGTGAAGCGACACGGAAAAGGGGACCAAAACCTCACTCACTCAAATACCATCATTTTATACCGTGCCCCAACGTTGGCTTTTATTTTTAACGATTCGTTCAATGATTGTGTGAAATAAAATTGTGATTGTTACGATTGCTATCATAAAATATGATACATAATGATAAGCACTGGGGTGCTGTAAAGTCCACCGATGCGATTACGACTTCCAGCACCGTTGCGAACGTTTAGAACCTAAACATTGAATTTGTTTCGGAATGAAATAAAATAAAAAAAACAAAAAAAAAACAAAAGTATATTGAAATGGACACGGCCCCTGTGCCATGAACGTATCGTTTACTATTTCGTTTTATCATGCTCCAACCCGACTGCTGTTATCGGCTGTGGTTTGCATATTTGTGGTATTTGCAAGCGAGTGTAGTATTTTAATTACTACATTTCTGGTTGTATTATTGGGTGTAAACGGGGTGAGCGAATGAAAAAAAAAACTGCGTTTGATCATTATTCAAACGTATGTGATAGCCGTTAATCGGACACTACAAAAACCCTACGTGATAATTTTCCGTGGCGTTTTGAACAATATAGCGCGGATTGTAAAAACGGTCCCCTGCACCGTCTGCTTTGATTGATCGTGAACGAACGCATTGAATTAAACTGTCAAAGTGGAAAAGGAACAAGCAACACGAAATGTGGTTGCCAATGGTAACCGGTTCGATTAACGATTTAAACCAACAGGCCTTTGTGCGCGTCGGGTGGCCGCCATTATTCTCTTTCTGATTGACAGCAAAAAAAAAATAACCAGAAATGTTTGTAATACTCATGATGTACGTATGTGTTCGTGAGCTACCATACATGCGGACGCGACATTTTCGCACGGTCGAAATGAAAATGGAATCAAGTGAGTGGAAAAATGGACATTGTCACATAAAGTGGTGCTAAATGGACTGCTTTCGCATTCTTCACCCGAACGCGGATGGTGAAAGAATGTTCGTACAAAATGCTTTCAGAATCCATGTCCCAGGCTCCGGGGGAGCCATTGTGTGCAATAAAATCATAATCGGTGTCATAAAATTTCGCGTGCGTTCATGCCTAATCGAATTCAGGTGCGTTGATGTGCGAACCGCACTGATTGATTGGCCATTTGCGATGGTCACGATGTCATTTGTTTGTTTTTTGTTTTCTTGTTCGTTTTGAGCTAAAAGTGTGTTTCCGCGACCACACTTTTACAGTGGATAGTACGGCGTAGTTTAATGGTAAGAAACTACGGGCCACAAGACAGCAGGCAAGTAAGCAATTTTAATAAATCAACATGGGCTTGGCCCGACCGAAGGCGCTACCGCTGACGACGAGGTTGGGGAAGGAACAAGTTGTGCTAAAAGTGTGCAGCATGGTAAGTAAGTTTTTTGTTTTAAAATTCACCACCATGCGAACCGGGTATTACTTTACCACGAACGAATGATTCCGTCGGTGCAGTCGGCAAACTTCCTTCCCGGTGCCCGGTGGGGTTTGTAACATTTTGCCTCAAAAGTCAGATTGCGCTGGGTGAAGTTTTAAACGAACCAAAAAAAAAAACAAAAAACTAAAAAAAACCCAGTTAAGAAGACTACCAACAATAAAACCACGGCCCCCTTTCCTTAGCATTCCGAGCACTCGCTTCACTGAGGGTGCGGACCGTCCCTGTCATCAGTTTGCGGGAACTAAAATTTCAGTCAGTTGCACTAGGAAGAAAAGTTTATTATGATAATCATTTGTAGAAGTGATTAAATTTCCTTTCCCCGGATTGCACGATGAAAAATCGTTCCACCGAGTGAATAAACGGTGGCTCAAGCGTAAGGCGTTCGTGTGTACGCGCGTGTGTTTGTATTGTGCTTCGTTCTTGAGGAGGTCTCGCTGGTCCGCAGTCAAATAGTTTGTGAAAATGAGAAACTACTAGAACTAGAAGCACCGTGGTCGAGCGGTACGGTGCTCTTAGCCCAAAAGCTTCGTGTTGAGCTACAATCTTCCGGTTGCTTCATCATTTCTCACCGTGTATAGCCGTTTTTGTGCGTTGTTTTGTTTCGCTTAAGCTCATCTTGCAGAGCGGGAAAAGTTGTTTTTCACTGTGTGTGCTGCTATTTTGCCCATCGCCTCGCTGCACTTTGGCGGCTACAGTCCCTTGCGCATCTGTTTAACTACTTGCTTCATTAAAAATGAGCAAAAAACTCAAATTATGGATAAAAATACTTTTTAAAACATTTAAACTCTATTTAAATGTTAATTTCACTCTCACAAAAAAAACAGGTTGATGCGATATTTGTGGAACGCACTGTAGAATGTTACGCAGACGCTTCCAGGCAACCTTAACCACATCCACAGCACACTGTGTCGGAAGTTGGCGTCAACTGAACAGGAACCTCATGAGCAGTAATTTGTTACTTTCGGTGGCCTCTCTCTCTCTCTCTCTCTCTCTCTCTCTCTCTCACACAACGCGCTTGCCTTGCTTTAGGCGAATGCCACCCGGCTCTTTCGGTTCTTCGGCGGACGGCTGGCGCGTTCGGCCATCTCCATCTCCCCCGTCGGCCGCCGGTACTGCACCCCATCGCGACCGTCATCTTCCGAGAAGTTATCGAAATCGTCGTCAACTTGGTAGGCAAAGTTGGTACGACCTCCGGCACCGAGTCCGCGACTGGACGACTGGCGAGCTCCACCTCCGTTGTTCGCACTGATGCGCTTCCGATTGCCACCCGCACCGTTGTACGATCGCGAACCGGGGGAGCCCTGCTGGCTGGGTGGTTCGTCCGGATACCAAAGATCGCCGGCCGAATCGTACGGGTTTTGACCGCGGATGATCGATTTGCGGATTTTGCGCTGCTCGGCCATCGATTTGCGGCGCGTGTCGAGCACGTTGAGCGTTTTCCTGCTGAGCGTCAGCCGATGGCCGAGATCCAGTTCGCCTTCCTTGTAGTAGTTGCGCTTGAAGTTCGCCTCCAGATTGCTCCAGTCCTGCTTGTTTTTGTGCTGGTAAAGGATCCGATGGATGGTGTCGCGCCGGCCGATCGCCTTCTGCTCGTCTTCCAGATCCTCCTCGTCCCACTGGGGCTTGGGACGCTGGAGCCGTCGCGCAATCTCAACGGCATTCTCGCGCAGTTCCGCATCCAGCGACATATCCTTCGCCTTCTTCGAGCAGTACCAGTTCAGCTCGGTGGACGCCAGGATCTGGGAGATCGTACCGAAGCGATGCATCAGCATGGCCACGAACTGGATGACCAGAATCAAACCGAAGAACAACACAAACACGAGACCGATCGGTTCCAGCTCGAGGTACTCGCGGCGGATCATAATTTCGTAGTTCGTTTCATCGAAACTGATCTTGTTCTTCACGTTGAACCACCACTCGATGTGCAGTTCCTGCTTTTTCAGCTGCAACAGAAAGATAACCAGCACGAACAGGGCGTTCGCCATCACGAACGCAAACACGGCCAGATCGCGTAGTCCTTTCAGCTGCGATTTCATCTCTTCCTTCTGCTTCTCGGACAGATCGAGCGGTTTGAGGTACTTTTCGATGAGCTCGATCCAGAACAGCTCCTCCGAGGCGGAGATCGTTTCGGTGTCGCCATTCTTCAGATCCACATCGTACAGCCAGTCGGGTAGATAGTTAATCTGTTTCTCGGGCTGTGGAGAGCGAAGAAAATAGCGACAGAAATCATAAACCTTCGTGCTCGAGTCAACCAGCCTGGGGTTGCCATGCTGCGTACCTCCTCGAGGGAATCATTTTTCACCGTCTGGATCGGTGACGTGGCGCCGGAGTTCGAGGAAGGGCTGCCTTCCGGGCCATGCATATCGAGGCTCCCGATGTCATCGTCTTCGTCGTCTGATCTCATTACGCTGACGTTGCCGGTTAATTTCCTGAAAAAATAAACACCCCCATCAGGCTCGAGCATGGCGCTGTGGCGGGGCTAAGGCAAGTGGAAAATTGCACGCCGGGCGAATCGTGCGCTCCCGGGGAAGCATAAGGTAAGGGACTCTTTTTGCCGCTTGATGGCACCGACTGGTGTTTATGGTGTCGTCGCCATCGCCGGATCCGGGGATGGCGGATGTGTAGGATCATAGCAGAAACGATTCTATCTCTCGTTGGTTGCGGTTTTAAGGAGAAGGTTGGACGGAAGTTTTAAAGACTCAGCGAAGCCATGGGAAGCCGTCCAACGCGCGGGTTTGGTTGTAAAAATATTGGGAATGCCACATAGACGCCAGGCGGGTGGCATCGGGTGTGGGAATATCCGGACGAGTGATAAACGCAACGACAGCGGCGACAACGTCGTGTTTAGTGATGCGCGACGACACGGGAATTGCATTTAGAGAGTGTTCTGTCCCAGTACCTGCCCTCCAGCCGATTTGCATGAGCGTTGTCGTTGATGTCATTATCGCAGCACCACGGAGGGGAGAGAAGCGTCGGAAAAACTACTTAAAATTATGTGCAAAATTGTAAACGCTCGGCTTGGAAAAATCATCTTGTTCTCGGTTCCATTTGCAACGCTACCGAGGGTTCCGCTACCCCACTCACCTCCTAACCGGCAAGTCGTTAGGAGTGGAAAATAAGCGTGTAAGCGGCATGATGCAGCGTACACAGCAGCACGTCAGTGGCAACCCGGAATCGTAGCAAGCTGCGTTTCCATGACGTCGGTTTCGCCCCTCCCCACTTTTTTACAAGGGTGACAGAAAATAAATGCAAATATGCACAGCCTCTTAACCTCACATTCAGGC
>JXXA01002937.1:0-18403 GCA_000956255.1 Anopheles punctulatus | reverse complement strand
TTCCCCTCACTCTTCCTTCTTTCCACGTACTCCTCTCAGCAAACAGCTAAGGCGGATACAGTACAGATGTGCAGATCCTTCTCGTTGCACACGTTCTTCCTCGCTCTGCGTATTTGAGCCGTTACCAATTGAATGATGAGAGACCGGATTTGATCCTCTCACTAGCACTTTGAAGCAGGGTTTGTCAATTTTTCTGATAAAAAAGGTAACACTCGGAATGTTTCTTCAAAAGTACCCTAAAGGACACATTTGGTAAAAGCACGAAAAGGTGTAATCTGCTTGTGAGTTAAATATCATATTTGTAATACTTTCCAAAACTTTATAGACCCCTATTAAAACACTAACAGCAATGTAAAGTCTGCAATATCTAATAAACGTTTATTTCACTCATATACATAGCACAGCAATGATTTCTTTGGCTGCTTTCTCAACTGAAGAATTAGGAAATTGTTAGCAGCAAACAATTGCTTGTAATTATTTTTAAAAATATTGATTTATTTAACGGTATTTGTTTTCAACTTGTTTTTTTAGTATTGTTTTTCTGGTTTACATTTTTATAGATTCAACCGAATAAATTGTACATGTTACATACGATTATGTTTTTTTACACACTGCACAGTTTATTTGAAAATGAGAGATTGGCGTCTGACAATAGATGCTATATTTTAAGAAATATTGTGCGGTGTGTATCGATGCGCTGAGATTTAAAACTTTCAATCTGCACCTCTACATTACAATTTTATGATTTCTAGTAGACATTGAAAGACATATGGACATTCATAACGGAATAGTTTTTTTTTGTTTTTGTTTTTTGAGAGGACTGTAAATTATATTTGTATCATTTTCGATAGATTTTGGACAGATTTTTTTTCCTAGAGCGGCTCTTGTTTTGTTTCTCAGCTACTCTACGCACTGTAACCTTTTATCTGTTTTTATCATAAGAGTTAAATCGTTGTGCTGTATAATCACTGGTTAATATGTTTAGTAACATATACATATACTTAAAATGGGAATTAAATAGTATAATTATTTGGCATCACGGGCTAGGTATTTCCAACCAGAATATTTAAAATTCGCGTCTTTTGTTCTTATACATTATTTGAATACAAATTTGTCGAAGTGTAAAAAATTATATGAATTTGCAAATATTGTAGAACAGTAAATGTTGTATAATTTGTGCATGTCTGTTCGGGTGGTTCGGTGATGTAGTGGTAGCAGCATCGGTTTCACACATGACAAGAACGGTACTACAGTCCCTTGTCCCTCTATCGAATAGTGTCTTATCAGCTATGAGAGTAAAAAAGCATAGTAAGCCGATAGTACGGCAGGTAGTAAGGCATGGGTCGTCATGCCATCGACGAAATCTCCGTGAACAAGAAGTTAATAATTTTTGGTCGGAAACAATCAGCTGACTGGTATGAGCCATACCGACCCCTGCTCTGCTCTTCTTGGGGTAGGGATCCATTTTGTGGTGAGATTTGTTGTGGAGCGCTGCACTATGGCACTCACGAGTGTGTGAGCGAGCAATGCAGAGAAAGAGAGTAAGAGAGAAAGAGAGAGCTACAGAGAGAGAGAGCGCGTGTTGGAGCGTGATGTACGTGTTGGGGGGCCTACATGTTGATCGTGGCCGCTTCCGTGTGCGTATTGTCAGAGTACACTCCAAACGACAAGACGTGTCGTTACGGTGTGGTCACCGCAAAATTGGTGCCTCATTTTCTTCGAGTTGTTTTGTGTCGTTACAGTTTTGTGGTGCTGTTATTATTTTCTATGTACTCCATGGTGCGTACGGGACGATATTTCGATTTATCGTCCGTTTAGCTTTTCATATGCGTATGTTATGTGTGTGTGTGTGTGTGCGCGCGCGTGTGTATCTGTTTGTGTGATACAATTGTTCGTATGTGCTTATGTGTGCGTGTCGCGTGCTTTCTTTTGCTGTCCCCTTCGTGCATAATCTACTTTATCTCTTTCGCTCTATTGCATTTTTTGGAGCTCGAATTAGCGACAGTGTGAGGAGGCTCAGGGTTCGGGTGTTTTGTTTTTCGCTTATTCGTTGTTCTTCCCGTCCGTCTGCTGGTGGTTATTCCACTACATCTTCTGTTCCTGTTCCTGTCATAAGTGTTGGCACTTGAGTGAAAGGAACTAGTGGGACACATTGTGGTGAGCTCGTGAGCCCAGGGAAAATCACACATGTCCAAATCAGTCTCAAATGGAGAATGCCAAAAAGCACAACCACCAGCAAAAACATAGAAATTCGTTATTTTCCATTTCTCTCCCGCATTGTGGGTGCTGTGCCTATGGTTATGCGTACGTGAATATAGAAAAATCGTACCTTTTGCAGGCACCCACACTATGACCTAACCGTGACGACGGTCGTGGCATCGGCTGAATTGTTGGTTGATGGAAGGGATGAAGAGGGGGACCGGTCCTCGCACATTTAATAACAATCATTTCGAGAAAATAATTATTATTCACAGTTCGCATAGGCCGACACAAACACACCCATCTGCGCAAGAAACAGGAATAACATTGTTATTATTATTTTTTTTTTGCATGAGCACACCATCAGCTATTATGAGCGCGAATTGTTCGTGTTTTTATTTGATTTATGAATGTACGAGAAAAAATCTCTTCATCCGAAGTACTTCATGTCATTTCCGACCCGAGCAGCAAACGTCAAGCATTTGACACTAAGTTGCAACGTTAGTATTTTGCGGTTCGGTCCGTGTTTTGTCAATCATTATCATTACTTCGATGTAGTGCTCTGCCAACCGTTGCCAGAAACGATATATTTTGTGTGGTGATGAGCATGGGTAAACAAACACCGACTCAAGTGCGCGCGACATAAGGTTGAGAACGCACGCAATAGTAGCTGCAGGCATGATTGACGAATAAAAAGAAAAAGAAATACTGTATGTCGTGTTGTCAGTGTGTGATGCTTCACAACGAATGCAACTAAATAGTCAATCACTGCAGTTATTTCTGCTTTCTTAGCGGTTCCAGAGTTGATTTTGTCGAAAACGTATGAACACAAATCGGCCTGCGTCTGCAGAGAAGCCAACAAAATCAATTGCATTCTTTTCTGATCGCCTCACTAAACATTCTGCACGAGGATGTAGGAGAGGCATAAATGCGTGCACATTTGTGCACACTATTTTATAACCCTTTGCGGTATCAGTAGTACCTTATAGAATAGTACATATAATTCGTTATAGTTTTTTACAATGTTTATAATACAATATTTGAAGTATTTTATTTGTCCATGCTATTTAGAGCACATTCAGTAGCTCGTTGTAGGACTCATTTTTAAAATGCAAGCTTATAATGAGTTTAAATAACAAATCACGAAACAGGAACAATATCCTCTCTTAAATACATGAATATGATAAATTGACTCTCGAAAATATAGTTTAGTTTTATAGAATTGTTTAAACTATTGTAAAATTAATTGCATTTGGCGCGCTTTGTTTATATTTCAATGCAATGTATGAGATATCATCTGATAATAGTTATTGAAGATTGTCAGTTAATAAAAACGGCAATACTTCTCACTATGTAATGATAGGGCTACCAAATATCTAACAATTCTTAATACGTGTACTGATACATGTACTGATGAAACTCGATGTTATGTGTGGGTATTTCCGATTTATATGACATATCATCATCACCGTTGCGAGTACCTCATGGCCCAAGCAATCAAAATGGGCCTATCGGCCATTTTTTAAATGTTCTGTTTTTAAGGAGGTTTTAGGATTAAATGTGCCTATCAGAAGCAGAAGTAGTACTAGTGTTAGTAGCCAGGAGGCAGTAGTGTATTGTGTGAGCAACCGGACGAGTTGTGGTCGTATTTGTGTGTGTGATCGAGATCATTCGAGCTGTCAAAATTGGCTATTTTGGAACTACTCCCGATCTGGCGATACGTGAAGGTGAGACAGAGAGAGAAAGAGAGAGAAAGTTCGCGTCCGATAAGATGAGAAATGTAAGGAAGTGAGAGCATACAGGCTCCAACCTTCAACGCAAACCACTGGAGAATGTGCTCCAAAATGGAACAAAGAGCCAAGGAGAAAAAGAGAGAGTGAAAATCCGTGTTCTTTGCGATGAACGTGTATGCGTGACCGACTGGGAGGAGGGATAGAAACCTGGCTGCCCTGCCGTAACGGTTTATTTTGGAGATTTGATCGATGAAAATCGTTGATGGAGGCGATGATTAAATGTATCGAAATCTGAGAGGAAGCACTGCGAGAGAAGGAGAGAGAGAGAGAGAGAGAGAACGACCCCCCCTCCTCTTTCACCGTATTGGAGATATCGATACATATGAGAATCGAATGATTGAAAGAAATCCCCTATGCCAGTGAAGCAAGATTTTAAAACGTCTAGAAAATTTTATCGAACGAAATTTTCGCTTCGCTCGTGGGTGTCACATCTCCAACGTGTCGTGGGCTAAACCTCTACTATCAAACACTAGCAACACGTTCGACAACAATCAACTTAAATACAAAAACGACGGCAGCAGCAGCGTCAGAGCCAGCAAGCAAACGCAATAACAGGGACGAAATGGGTGCGAAAAACGGACGCAGTTGAGTTGTGAGTGACGCAAAAATATGGACAAAAATGTGTGAAATGTTTATTCTGCTTCTAATGCGCGATCCATGTGTGACTCCGATCATTTAGTGTGCGTGTGTGTCTTCAGAAATGCTACTGAAGGGTGCGGGCTCGAAGAGGCTTTCGATCATTCCTTGAAGTGCTGGATTAGGAATTAAAAAAAAAAACACTATCCCGCTATCCCGGTGTCCTTTCGCACGCATATGTTTTTGCGTGTGTGTTTGGTGTAACTAGTTACACATTTATCGAAACGTTTCTTCGTGACGAATGAGATGTTCGAAGTCGGGCCATAATTCACACTCAACTCAACACCCCGTAATAGGCGTTCCTACTCGTTCCATCTCTCTCGCTCGCTCCGTAATGCTTTTGCAGTGGATGTTATGCCCTCTCTAGGATTTTGCGCTGGGTTATTTATAGATATTCGGTAAAACTGCCATTTGCATGGATATGGGATTTGACCTTGGCCGGTCTCACATACACTTTATGGTTGTTCCTTGTTTTTCGATCACTGCATACCCTTGTCCCTGAGGACGTCAACGACTGCTGCTACTACCACTGCTACAACCGCCACCCTTACACACTCTGTGCACTACTTCACCGATGGTGCTTTTGTAGGGCTCCGCATAATTCACATAGTTTGCATATTTTTGCTTCAGCATTGTAGCAGCTGCCGTAGTGAAAGATGCTCCAGTTCGCTTCTTTTGGTCTCCAAAAATAGTCTGCAAAATCTGCTGCCTCAGCGTACGCACGGGGATAACAGTATTGGAAAGCATTGTAAAGATTATAAAGAGATTAAAACAAACAAAAGTCATAAGCCTCATCATTGACATCTGTCAAAAAAAAGTTTAATATTTATTTTTTTAATCAAATTTGGCGGATTCGTAGTTCAAAGTGAGCATAGCATCATGCTTGCTTACTCATATGCAACTATACTTCTTACCTACATAAGAGAAATTTCAAAAATCGACACCATTTACAGTAGCTAATCTAGCAATGCTTCTGTTTGATGCGGTTGTTACGGTTTGGGTACGGTTTGTTGTTGTTACTTGCACCTTTTAGTTTTAGTGTGCTGGAAGTAATGGCGACGTAATAAAATATAAGGTGTACTCTGAACGATAAACACAAAATAGCAACAGTAGTGACAAGGGTGAAAAAAAGAAACAAAATCGAGAAAGAGAGAAAACATACAAACAATTGTCTCGTAGTATTTATTGTTTCTCCGACCATCCTGTTACCCCTACTCTACATTTTGGATTGTATTGGGGCGACATGTTGCCAATGCACGTACACACTTCCACCGCACGCGATATGGCAGGCGGGTAGGTGGGTGGTATGCGATGGGCTGTGGGCAGCTGGCGTTTGCTTTAGCCTCTCCGGGCTCCGGCAACGACGGGGTACGGTTTAAAGGGCAGAATCTATCGATTGGTGTCTAAAAATAGCTTCTCCAGGCGCGCACCTTTTATTTTATTGCGTGTATGAAGAACTCAACAACGCCCACAAACAAATGCACGCAGAGAGAATATATATTTAGGGAGAGAGAGATAGAGACAGCTCTCTTGTATGTGTTGTGTTTCCACTAGCATTTCTTGTCAAAACTTATCATCCCCAAGTCGCAACTGTTCCCCCTACTATCCGCTGTACGTTTTTACTTGTTGGTTGGGGCTTTGGACACACACACACACACATATACGACCCGGCTCTCGGCGGAAGGGAACGTTGAGAGGTCTACGGCACATTCCTCGCATGGAGGAGTTCTTCCAACTAACTGACCCAATAAATCGTCCAAGTTACCAAGTACCTATCATCCTATTTACCACGTTCGTATTTCGAATGCTTGCAGAAATGGCACGTGATTCGACCATGGGAAGAGACCGAGTACTAGTCGTACCGAACACCGGCATAGCCCTTAATAGTAGCTCGTCGTCGCAGGTAACAGCTCCGACCGACATCAGCCAGCAGATTTTGGAGGTAAGTGCCGCACCCCACCCGTCATCCATCCCATACAGTTTCATACACTACTACGAAGTATTAGTGATATGCATTTACGTAGTCGACGGATCAACTGTTTTGGATTTTCATAGGCAAGAGAATATCACAAACGAGCGTAGGAAAAACTATGATTAATGGTCCAGAGACCCATTGTCAAATTTTACACTTTTTTACTCGACGATTTTTTAAACAAGCAATAGGCTCCCGGAAAATAGCTGATCAGTAAGATGAATAAACCAGAATTTATCTAAAAAACATAGAACATATCAATAAACAAAGATGGATCATCTTTCAGGATTTAGAACAATAGTCGAGGGTTTTCGTTTTCGGTTGGCTTGTTGCAAAATACGCATGAAAAGAATCGAAAAAGGAATGAATGGGCTTGTACAATAAATTGAACAATATTCTTCTAAAAGAATAGGAGAATGGATTATTCCTCAAAAATCCGTGAAATCCTTTGTGCTGTTGTTCAAAAATGAAAAACCTTAAAATAGTGTACTAAGGATCCTTAGAAGACAGAAAAATAGTCTTAATTCGAAGACTTTGGATAATAACAAAATTAAAAAAAAAATAAATTAACATTCACTAAATTATTGTAATGGAATCAATCGACAAATTTAATCCGCGTCCTGGCGCACTAGCACATCACTAAAACACGCTCATGCACACTCGCACACATCCACTCACACGCACATACATACACGCAATTCCTCAAGCTATCGCATTTTGCTCTGTTCTCACGCCTCTTTTCGCCCCTCCCTCACTAGTTGCAAAAGGAGCAAGAGTTGGAAAAGCAGAAACTATGGCACGCATTTCAGGAGAAGAATAAAGAGCTCGAGATGCAGCACCGTCAGCAGCTGGAGCACAAATTTCAGGTTCGTTTCTTGTTTTCTATCTAATTTTTTTGTGCATATGTGTGCGCGCGTGTGTGTGGATAGTGATGCGCATTAAATATAGAATCCTTTAACACGAAAATCACTCGATTTATGGTTCCTTCATTCTCAAAAAGGAGTTACGCGATCAAAGGATAGCGGAGGAAGCGGCACAGCAGCGTGAGCGGCGGGAGCGCGAGGCTATCAAGCGCAAGGAGAAACACGAATGTTGTGCGAACGCAAGTTCGGAGGTGAAACAAAAACTTCAGGTATGTTGGCCACAATGATCATGTCCAACACAACTAAAGTATGACTAACGTTCTTTCCTTTTTTTTTATAGACTTTTCTCATACAGAAGAAACAGGCTGCCGCTTCCAACGGGTTAACTTCCCCATTGCCCTACCGGAATTGGTAAACCACCTCTTGCATTTATCAAACCACATTTTACCTAACTCTTTGTGGTGTTTACGTTTTGCAGGGGCGTCGTCAAATCGTCGTCCGGTGAGTCACTGCCGGGTGGTGCCGTCGCGGCCGCTGTCAGCTCCCATCCATACAAGATTCCACCACCGCCAAGCACGATGGCGAAGTATGATCCCGATTTCCCCCTTCGCAAAACAGGTACGCTTACCGCTTTGATCGAACGAAGCTTTTCCGCCCATTTTATATTTGTGTCTATGTTTCTGTGTGCGTGTATGTGTGTAGAAAAATTTTCCTGAACTTTTTCCCTAAACAAGAATACATCCTCCAAATGTCAGTGTGCAATTACACATGGCTGACTAGTTTTGGTTAGAATAAAGCTTTTTGAATTTAATGGTGTACGACACTGTACCTGTGCGCACATACTACCAGAGATTCTTAAATTTGCTTTAGAAGTTCTTTTATCCATATTTTTAATCTATATAATTATCGCATAACAGTTGCAAAGTCTAAATCGGGATAAAATAACAGTACCCAATTGTGATACAATGAATGTGAATTCAATTAAAACTCAACAAATTCAACGCTGATTTTTGTGAGTTGCTAAATTCCTACGGCATTTTACGACACCATTATATTTTTCCTTGTCGCTTGGTCTTCACGGCAAAGACATACTGGGAACGCATAATCGCTAGTAATGTTACGTCGATTTCCTATAGTTTTTCACATTTTAGTTCACATTAGAACAAGAGTTTCTAATGCGCAGCTCAGCCTTAGTGTAATTCGGATTGAAACTAACGAAACAGTAACGATTCTACGCTCGCGTGGAATTTGATTGCACATAAGTTTGGGGTATACCCTTATTTCGTTAAAAAAAAAAACAAACAGAAAAGCGCTTCAGTGTTTGTGTGTGTGTATATGCGCGCGTGCTGTGTGTCATGTGCTTAAAACTAAAATCTCCCTTAGAATGCGCTCATACATTATAGAACGTTCTTGTGCGCTTCGACCTTCATCACACCTCTTTTCATCTCATGCCACCTTCTCGCACATATTCGAAAAAAGATCCACATTCGCTCGCTTTTACTGATATCCGAAGGTACTGACTCACTAACCTAACTTACACCACCCACTGCCCAAACTACCTGCCACAGCATCCGAGCCGAATCTACTGAAAATTCGACTCAAGCAGCGCGTAATTGAGAAGCGTTCTCTAAACGGGCCACTGGCAGCCCGCCGCCAGGAGCGTTTGCGTCGACTTCAAAAGCAGCAGCAGCACAACCAGTCGCTCGCACAGACAAGTACGTATCCGTCGCAATTTAACTTTTTCTTTCCCTTTATATTTGCAGCTTCAGAAGCAGCAACCGCAACTTACTTTCTCTCTCTCTCTCTCTCCCGTGCGCTTTTGCGAACGCATTGCAATGAGTTGATATTATTTTGTTTTGTTTTGCCGCAACAAAATGCGTGTTTTGCCTGTGTGGTTGTGTTTGACTAACACCCGTAACATCTTATGCTGGCCTGATATACGACAACAACAGCAGGACCTATCTGTTTGCCCGGCACACTTTTGCATACCGAAGAGATTACGCTGCCAGAACTGCAGAGCGTTAAACAATATCCTTCCACTACTCTCCCTCATTGCAGGCTGTACACATCACCACAGCCTGATGAAATGTTTATTAGTTGTCTGATCGTCTCAGTAGCGGTTGCCTTACTAACAATCTTGTTTTATTATCGCTGCTTAAACGAATCTTACTATTCTCATTTCGGTTCAGATTGTCCGGTAACGACCAGCGTCACCGCGACCGATTCGGGCCCGAACTCCCCACCGACGGTCGGGAGCCGGGCCTCGCCCACCAACGCACCGATCCAAGAGGAGAACGAAGACCCACAATACGTGTCGGTAGCGTCCCGTTCCAGCATTAACGATTTATCGCTCTTTAGTTCCCCCTCAATGCCGAACATTTCCCTTGGCCGGCCGCATCTCGGTTCGTCCGCTGCCACCGTTGCTCATCTGGTAGGATTGGTACGTCATATGCTACGAACTGTAGATACTAATCTGTTTTCGATTTACTTTTTTTTCCTAAAAAAAAACAGGCTATGAACGCAGCCAGACCGACGCATCTCGGCGGTGCGACAACCGGTCCGGGCACTTTCGTGAACTCGATGCTGGAAATAACCGAACAGCAGCTGCAACAGCACAACCAGAACGTGGCGGCTGTTGCAGCCGGAGGCCGCTGCGGCCGTAGCGGCCGGTAGTGTAACACATCTGCCTACTGCGGGGTTAGCTGGCTCCTCCGTCTATGGCCATCATCATCAACAACAGCTTCAGCAACAGTCGATCACGGATGCGCACGTGGCGCAGGCACGGTTGCATAAGCAGGGCCACCGACCGCTAGGACGTACACAGTCGGCCCCATTACCACTTGGCCATCCGATGTTGGCCGGAGCGGCCAGTACGATGATGAACATCACGCAAACGCACTTCGAAAATAGCGAGGTAAGGCACTAGCACTGAGACGCTCATTTGAAACTAGCTGAGATTTTTTAGTCTCAAATCACTGCCGTTTTAATTGACTAAATTTTATTAACATTATTGAAAAATTCCTTCACATCAACAGTAACGCTACTTCAGTATGAGATGATTGAATTCGAGATGTAGTTTGAAGCCGGTGTTGCTTTTAAAATTTAAGTTTATTAATCCAGGATTGATGTAGGGTTGTTTCTCTCATCAATTTATCAATTTAATGTAAATGAACACATCGGCACGTGCTGACCACACACGTTTCGACGTATGCAAAAATAACACCTTCTTAGGAAGCGTTTGTGTGCTTAGCGTTTTTGGTGTGAAATCTGTATTACCGCCTAAACAACAATATTTACGATTTACGCATTTTTATACACAAAATTTGTAACTTTAAAAATCTCGACAGAGGTTCCTGTCGAGCACATACGAAAGATAAAAAAATAATATTTTAGTAGAGATAAGGCTACCTCAGCAATCAAAGATCCGAGTGATTGCGAAATGTGGCTGAAGGATCTTATGCTCATTCTCCCTAACCTTCTCTTCTCTTTGGCTTCCTACCTTAGGCCGAACGACAGGCATACGAACAGCACATGCTGATGAAGCAGAAGATTCGGCAGACGGCACTGACGCGTGCTGCCAACTGCGTTAATCGAGAGCCGCAGCTCCGTGAGGAGGTTGAATCGAACGAGGTGATCGATCTGACAGACAAAAAGCAACCACCGAAAACGGTGCTGGCAAGCAGCGTCATCAAGAGCACATCGCACTCGCATCTGTTATCGCAACCGTCATCGTCACAGCACGACGATCATCACCAACAGCAGCAACAACAGCACTTATCAGAGCTCATCCAGCAACAGCAACATCAGCACCAGCAGCAGCAGCAGCAGCAGCAGCAGCACTATCACCGAGAGTTTATGCGCCGTTCTATGCAGTTATCCATGCTGGAAGATCCGTATTCGCATCATGGTGGTGGTACCGGCGGTGCGAACGCTGCAGCAGCAGCAGGCCGCAGCTGCTGCAGCTGTTAGCATGCTGCGTCCGTTGTCACGTACCTCTTCGAGTCCGCTGGTGCATCTGAGCACCACCAATGGTGGTGGTGGTAGTGGCAGTAGCGGTGGACACCAGACGACGGCTGCTCAGCAAAGCATGTTTTCCGACACGGGTCAATCACACGGTAGTGGAGGAGACGATGATTTGCCACCGCCCGTGAATCTAACGATGCAGAACCGCAGCCGCTCGCTGTTGACCTACACGCACGAACCGGCGGCTCCCAGTAGCATCGGTAGCAGTGGCAGCAGCCCATCTAGTGGTGTACCGATGCAGCTGACTACCTCGTCGTCCGCGTCGGCCATCATCGGAGGTCAGAAACCACCCCGTACCACCACAACCGGGCTTGCTTTCGATAGTCTCATGTTGAAGCATGTTTGTGCGTGCGGTGACAACGCAAACCATCCGGAGCACAGTGGCCGGTTGCAGAGCATTTGGGCGCGGCTGCTCGGAACCGGGTTAGCGATTCGCTGCGATAAGCTGCGGTCACGCAAAGCCACACAGGAAGAACTGCAAATGGTACACACCGAAGGTCACGCACTGCTTTTCGGTACGAGTCAACTAAACCGACAGAAGGTAGACACAAGCCGCGTCAGCTTCGTGCGATTAGCGTGTGGAGGTGTCGGTGTCGACCTCGACACCACCTGGAACGAGCATCACACGGCTGCGGCTGCCCGGATGGCAGCCGGATGTGTGATCGACCTCAGCTATAAGGTGGCGCGGGGTGAAAACCGAAACGGTTTCGCCGTTGTACGCCCGCCCGGTCACCATGCCGAGGCGGACGCCGCAATGGGCTTCTGTTTCTTCAACTCCATCGCCCTGGCAGCGCGGCTGCTTCGACACCGGATGCCGCACGAGATGCGCCGCATCCTGATCGTCGATTGGGATGTGCACCATGGCAATGGCACGCAGCAAGCATTCTACGATGACGCGAGCGTCCTGTACCTGTCCGTGCATCGGCACGACGATGGTAACTTCTTTCCGGGCACAGGTGGACCGGCGGAGTGTGGGGTCGGCGCTGGTGTCGGATACAACGTAAATGTGGCGTGGTCGGGAGGAGTAAATCCACCGCTTGGGGATGCGGAATATTTGGCCGCCTTCCGCACGGTTGTAATGCCTATTGCTCGCGATTTTGCACCGGACCTGGTGCTCGTTTCGGCTGGATTTGACGCAGCCGTTGGACATCCTGCTCCGCTCGGTGGGTACGTCGTGTCGCCCGCCTGCTTCGGCCATTTGACACGCGAACTGATGCAGCTTGCCAACGGAAAGGTAAGTTTTTTTTGTTATATAGGCAAGAATAGGGTACGCATCAACTTTCAATCGTTTTTCCGTCGTCTTCCGTTGTTACCAGATTGTGCTCGCACTGGAGGGTGGGTACGATCTACCCGCGATCTGCGATTCGGCTGAGGAGTGTGTGCGGGCTCTGCTCGGCGAAGGTACGTCCGCTATCGCACCGTCCGAGCTGGCCAGGCCACCGTGCCAGGCGGCGATCGAAACTCTGCAAAAAACCATTGCCATTCAGGTGTCGCACTGGCCGTGCGTAAAGCGACTCGCGCACACGGTCAGTCTGTCCGCGCTGCAGGCACACAGTAGCGAGCGCGAAGAGTCGGACGCGGTCACCGCGATGGCCGGGCTTTCCATGCAGACCATGAAAAGGTAAGATCACATTTTATCGGCTTTAGCGTAACATGTAGGTAAGATGCTAGCAAACAAAATAATTCCAACACGTCCATATTCGAGTACGGTGCGTTTACCAAATGACGATGTGTTAAGTCTGTGTGACAAATTTTGTAGCATTTTCATAAAAATATATGAATATGCCTACAGTAATACAGTAAAATAATAAAAAACCACACTCAAATAAGGAATGGGTTGCAATTAATTTTTGTTTGTAAAAAGATATTCATGGTATAGGTTGACAGTCAGCTGTAAAGATAGTACAAAAGTTAATTGAATATTATTATACATAAATCCTTATTTATTTATTCAAAGAAATTACGGCCTGGCCGAATTGCTCTACATACATCAATCCTTAAGACCAATGGAATTAATAGTGCATTATTTCAACATTGATTTTGATTGATTTGATTTTTTTATTGACGGCCTGGCCGTATTAACCCCTTTTGGGGATATTTCAACATTGTTTGTATCAAAACTAAGGCTAGAAAGATTTTCTGTATTTTTTTTCACTTTTTCTGTGATTAAAAATCTAAATTCACGTTTAACTGGATAAATAAAGGTGCTTGAATATAACTGTAATTTATAGTGCGCTGAGTCTTGCATTGACAAAATGTCTCTCGTAGGAGATTGAAACAACATGAACCAATAAGTTTTATCGTTCGGCATTGATTTAGAACGTGCTGTGGACAGATGCTACATAAGCCCTACCCACCAACTGTGTGTTCTAAAACGCATTCAGGGATATTAAAATGGTACATTGGCAGCAAGATAATGTATGCACATCAATAACTTGAGCAATATTTGAATATATTAAAAATTAACGCTTATATTGTTTGGAAATTTTATTTTGATAGATTAAAAGTATCATACATACTGTGTTAACATATTGTTCGAAAGATCTGTGAAACTATCTATTAAAATTGCGTGATATATTCGATGAGCTCTGCCGTATGGATAAACAATATAACCTAACAGAATTGTTTTATATCTGTTTTTATATCTTTTAAACATAATGGCTGTTCTATTATGTTAGAAATGAATTAGAAAGCTATGTTTGCATAGTTGCTTATATAAGAGCTGATACAACTGAAATTTGAATCAAACAGAAACTTGATTACTATAACTGTTTTTCATTTGTTAGTGAAACTACCGAAGCAAATGCGTTGCACACTTATCGTTGCAAATGCAAACACGCTGAATTAAGCAATTGGTGTTCAATGTTTAATTATTACAGATAAATATAGTGCTATATACTTTTGAATTATATTCTTAATTAAATAACTAATAATTATCCTTTTAAAAACAGAACTTCCGATGTGTCATGTGAAGATTCAGAGGAACCAATGGACCAGGATGAGTCTAAATAAGCTGCACACACACTCACTCTGATCAACTGCTGTGCAGGAAAAATCTACGAACGTAATCCACGGCGCTGCGCATCATCTGGTCCAATCATGGCCCCAACCCTTTTGCAGGACCAACCGTTTAGTGACACATTACGCAATAGGAGCCGAACCTCTGCTCGGGTTCTGGTACTGTTTGCTGAAACACTATAAAAAAAAACGGGTGGGTAGATAATCGTAGAAAGAGGAAGATGATGTAGAAGGAGCTTCCCTTCATTTTTGTTTTGTTTTGGTTTTTTTTGGTGATCTAACACGATCAAAAATTTGTTGTTACATTTGTTTTTTTTTTGTTGTGCGTGTTACGTGTATGTGTACACAACACATACCGAATATACCGCACAAAAATTGGAAAAGTTGAAAGAGTTTTGTAGTGTAATAGGAAGAAAGATATCGTGAACCAATGTGATGTGTAAATGTTGTTTATGACTTCTGTTATATTTTTCTGGTACCCACCACTGTGCTGTGTGCGGTACAAATCAAGATGCAGGGTGTTTTGCTTGCATTATCGCAATGCGTAATGCATAACTGCATATGCATATTGGATGTTTTCTGTCTCTTTATGTTCTCTTTGGTAGGTGTACATGCGTGTGCGTGTGTGTGTTTGTCTCAACATTATATATCCTTGAAGGATAAACGTGAGTAGTAGATTTATGAGCAACAAGCAGCAGAATAGTACAGATAACGTAGGTGAAACATAACATAGGCGAAGAAATAACTCCGCCGTCGTACGTTTAGGCACGCGTTCCTTATAGAAACGTGGAATTATTTAGGCAGGGAATTTAAACAAACAAAAACAAAAACAAAGGGCTGACAGCGGTTTAGTAGGATTAAAACTTTATAGTTGGATGCAATTGTCTCGTGCTTTTGGTTGAATCGTGCGAGTTTTTTTTTTGAAGCTGTCGCCGCAACAGCTCTCATTTTTTTGCACGAGAACGATGCATGAGTATATATACATGGATTTATTGTGAATCAAACCATTCATATTTAACGAAATTGCTAGGGGCTAGGTATTTATATTTGTAAAACGAGACCTCCGTGTCCGCTGCAGGAAATTATGTAAACTAAATCAAACACACACCCCCCACACGCACACATACATTTACCCGGAACGATTAAAAAAGAGACAGACAAATACGTAACGTATCTAAGGGCACACAACTGTTGAAGAATATGATTAAAGGCGAAAAATTTACTATTAAAAGAAGTGAAATAACGAAAGGACATGGAATTAGTGTATAATTTTTTGCTTTTTTTTACACAAGCTGTTGCTAGAAGGACTTGGAGCATTTTTGCCTTCTTTTGTTTCTTCGTAGACGCATTTTGAGCTATTTTCTCATGTAGTTTTTCTTGTGTAATCCCATCTTCATCGCCTCCTCGGAAGGGAGATATATTATTCACAAATTGCAAAACAAAAGAATACACAACAAACAACGCCACTCTACCCCTCCCCCCCTATGACCCCCTTCCCAACTATGGCACACTTTCGATGATTGTTGGAATATGAGCTTTTATTGCGGTTTCAAAAAGTCTTCTTCATTAAACAGACTTCCGTTTTTTCAGGGGGGAAGCACCTTTACTCTTCTTCTATTTTTCCTTGCTTTCGTCCCTACTTTTAGCTTTGGGTAGGATTTTATTTATTTAAAGAGGCCTGCTCTTGCTGTTACTGTCTCTTTTGTTGAAATGGAATTTTTGTTTTTTCTTTTGTTTTTCTTTGCACATCCAATGCACTTATCGAGTCTGGTGGTTACATGTTGTGATAAATTTTATTTTATTTTGATTACTCGCATGGCTGTAAACAGAAACAAAAAGAATAAATCACACAAAAGCGTTTCAGATATGCAGCTATCCATATGATGAATACAAGCAAAATAAGAATGTTTCATGCTATTCAATGTTAAACATGTGTGTGTGTGGTGGGGTGACATGGAAACAATTTGTCCAAAAACAATACAAAAGAAAGGTAAAAACTCAGAAGGAAAGCAGAGAAGAAAACATAAATATACATACAGAAAAAGTGCTACGAAACATGTCACGAAGAGTATTCCGTCTAAAATACTAGCCTCTACTAAGCGTTGTGTAATGATCGTACAATATTTCGTTTTTTCGGAGAGGAACAAAAAACAAACAAAAATCATACGAAAGATGTGCGTAAGATGTGCGGTGGTAAGATGTGCGTTGGAGCTCAAAAATAAAGAGAAACAAATTAGTGCAAACATATGAACGTGAACGCAGGAAAACCAGGAAGCTAAACAAGGAACAGAGAAACAGTGTTGAATATTAAGAAACAGAGGAAAAATAATGTTTTATCTTTGAAAATGTGCTACATACATGTGCGTATAATGTGTGGGAGGGTTCGTGTATGTTCTGATGAAAACATGTGGTAATATTCCTATTCCTATAACTAATCCTTTGTCTGTAAGCGGACTTGCTCGGAATGTTGATTTCGTTTGTCCTCATTCTCTTTCTTTCATTTTTACAAACACACACTTCCCATTTTCTCTCTCTTTCTCTCTCGTTTTACTTGTTTGTTTCTCCTTTGTTTTTTACTCCCTGCCACAAGTTTTCATAAGTTAGTTGTTTTAAGTATGATCCTGAATTGCTCAAAGATAACAAGCTGCAATGTGACGCAAAAATACACCCTCGACACTTTTTATACCTCCCTTTTTGAATTGATGTGATTAAGGGTGCTAGCAACTATGTGTGTGTATGTTAAAAATCTGCGGCGGATTTTAAAGCTCCACTACAATACAACTAACTAAAATATATCGAAAAAGCAAAGATTATTGCGTATTCATCGTTCTTTTAATTTTCTTTCCTCTATTTTAAAATTATCCTTCCACACACACACCTGCGCACACGCTAGCCTATAAACGCACCCTCCCATAATCTTCTTTTTTCGTAGTAAAACGAAAGTTCACGTGTTTCCGTGTTGCTACTACTTTGCGCTACCTCTGAAGGAAAAGGAATACGATTCAAAGGGTAATATTGAAACGAAGCCACTAATAGGAGAAAAGTGCACGCAGTGATATTATTGTTTCAGATTTTGAAGAGACGTTTAACGTGTAAAAGAGCCATGCAGAAGAGAATGAAAGAGAAAGAGAGATAGATAGAGAGTGAAAGAGAACGAGAAATATATCATGTTAAAGAGAAGATTGGAGATAGGAATATGCTGTTTTAATGTTGTTGTGCTGTTGTGTAGTTCAATATACAAAATGATATCAGAGTGGTAAACAAGTGAATTTGATGAAGTCAACGAAATAAAATAAACTTGTATTACAAGTAAAAACATACAGAAACATGCGTGTGTGGTGCGTAGCACCCCGAAGAAGCAAAACAAGAAGCCTCTGACGCTTTTGAAGCTTAGCAACAAACGAAAACCAGCGAAAGGTAAATAATGTTACAAGGACAGGCTTAGGAGCGTTAAACGACAGTAAGAACGAATTAAATTAACACAAAACAAACAAACAAAAAATATTTAAAAACACATTCTATAGAGATTTTTGTCCCGTGCCACACTAACTTACGAAGAAGGACGGAATAGCTGAAAACATAACAAGAATGCACGTATACACACACCCCCCGTACCCAAACATAATCGTTCCTTTAAAAATTAACAAAAAAACACTGAAATTATGACGAATGGGGCTATACTGTAATGATAAAATAAGAAGATAGGAGTTTGAAAACAAAAGGAAAAAAGTTACTGACGAACGCATTTGAAAATAGCAAAAGCAAACAATGAAAAAGAAAGATATAATATTATTTAAAACAAAACAAAAAGATTGAAAAAGTAGGGAAAAATTGCCCACGAGAACATGAGAGGAGTGAAAGAGAAAAAAAAGAAAAAGAGAAAGAGATAAAAAGAAGGA
>JXXA01002930.1:0-17757 GCA_000956255.1 Anopheles punctulatus | reverse complement strand
GAAGTTTATTTTATCAGTGCATCATTATTTTACAGGGTAGAGGTGTTAAGAGAGATATTTTTGGACGTAAGATATGCTTATTTTTGCATATCTATCTTTGTAAGCATATGGAGACATGTTAGTCTGACTTGCGATGAAACACATACGTACAAATGTTATTTGTTAAAATTTTTATCTTACATTTGTATTATTTAGTTTGAAACTACCCTATAAAGTTTTAAACAAAAACAACGTTTTGATTGAATACAGCGTACATTGGATCCATTGAAGCATTCCAGAACATATTAGCTCTTTTTGCTTGTTTATTTTATTGGATGGAACGAAGAAAACGTGTTGAAGCAATCGTTGCATTTCTATACACGTTTTTGCTGCTTTATGTACTTTTCTAATGTAAATACTACACATTTACAATTTCGTTTGGCTGTCAGAATTGAATTACCTTCATAGTATCGGATGAGCATTCACTTATACCCGGTCCATCCGGTCAAATCCGGTCCCGGGACAGGCGCAACTCGTTAACTTCGGTATCATTGACCTGTCGGCATTAAATCATGTTTGAAGTGAGCGATCTGAAAATCACCAACAAAAAAAAAACCTGATGATGGACTCAACCCGTAGCGAGGCGTGCATAAAAATCGTTGCACCGTCGTCCGTCGCACGAAGAGTGGAACCGCGGCCGAAAGCAGCAAGAACTAGATAATCCAATTTCGGTAACATTTAGAACGCCGTACCGGGCAACCGTGCTTTTTCCCTTCGCCCGGTACGACGGGCGCGGTGGTGGAAATTAAGGCCAGCGCAAGGGAATGGAAAACCAGAATCCAATTTCATCGGTAAGTAGCGTCCCCGGCACATTAGACTGTCGATGATGGGGCCGGCGAAATTGGAACCGCGCGGCGAACGACCGATTGGCCACCGATGGCCATTGCGACCGCCGATTGGCACATGCGACGGTGCCAAGCGATACAAATTACGAAACAAAACGATTGCACACAGTTTGCACTCAGTTCAATCCATCGGAAAATGGTTGAAATGATCTCCCCGAACGGAATGGCTGAGTGGGCGGTGGGCTGTGCCCGCCCTGTTAATGATGAGAGTCAATTCGGCCGTCGAAGCCGTAGTGGAAGTCCGAAGTGGACCCGCAGTGAGGAAGGTAATCTTTCGGGTTGTTTCTGTTTTTACTGAGATCGAGTTTTTTTGTTTGTTTGCTACCCTCTCGAGGTCACAACCCGAAACGCTGCTGTGCGTTTTCCCAGCTTAGAGAAGAGGGTAGCGCTGCTGGGGCTGGCTACCATTTTCATTCAGTTTTGCACGGGTGGAAACATCGCGAATGGAGACGATGTGGTGATGGGAAGACGATCCAGCCCCAAAATTAATCCTCCACCGAGAGGGTTCAAACGTTCGACCAGCGGTCGCGGACGGTCGTGTGTTGTTTTCGAAAGTGGGTGGAATTTTTATGAGCAGGTAACGAGTTTTTAAGTACATCGTTGAGGCCTGGCTGGTGTGGTTTTTTGCTTTTTTTTCTTAGACCAAATTTTTCCATTCCCACGCTCGCTCGCCGTGGTGGTGGATTAATTTTTGACGAAATTCTCAAGACGATCATGTGGTCGTCGGAAAGGAAGCGTACCGGGCTGGAACTAGTCGCTGGACCACCATCCCGGCGCAATCCATCGATGTGTGCATCATAACGGCCGCCCGCCATACCGAAGCGCAGAGAAAAAAGGAACGCAAAAACACACGCAAGAGTCAATTGTAGAAACTGCGAAAGTTTGCACGCGCCCGGCGCCTTACTTGGTTAGCTCTTCACAGTTGCTTAATCAGTTTTTCCTTCTGCTGGGATGAGGTGAAGGGGGTGGGCGGTTCGTGTGCTCGCGCTGTTGGTGAATCAACTTTTGCAATATGAGAATATTCTTTCCGGCGTCCGTTGCTGCTGCCACGTTCACGTTTTTGTGCATTTCTTTCGTGTTTGTTTCCGCGTTGAAGTTCACCGAGCGAAACGAGATTGATTTTGCATAGCACGGGCGTAGGCACGCCTGCATAAAACATTGCACGGACAAATTGGCATCGGCGTTTGTTTAATGGTTTTTTGTTTGTGTTTACGTTTCCTTGCTGCTGGTGAAGTTAATAACATTACCCCGAAGGGCAGCCATAGCTGGAAAAGCTCGTTGCTAACACGGACGGCGCTTGTCGTGGCATTGTCATTGAAATGTAAAATAGTTTGTTACTTAATCGAATCGTGATCTGATTATGACATGTTTTAAGTACGGCTCAACATCAAGGTCAGTGAAATTAAAGTAACCGATAATGATTTGCAAAGGAAAAAAAATGCGGTGCGTACCCGAAGAAATACCTCAAGGAAAGGTAGCTCACTTTATTTGAGTTCGCTCTCGGTTGCTTTCACTCCCGTACTCGGAAGAGTTGTGAGCATCTGAAAGAACGGAACAGAACTAAATTTTAAGAGCAACAATCGGTTGCATCGGGAAGGTCGGTTGCAATTATAACCCTTTTAGATATTGAACATATTAAACACACAAATATGTTCGATGATGACAAAGGTACTTTAAGCCGTAAATAGGTGAATCTATAGACAAGCATTAAATTATAAGGCTGTGTTTTTTGATCAAAGTCGATCTTAGTCACCTTTGTTTCCTTCTGAACAAACAAACAAGTAAAAGAATCAAATTTAAATTAAATCTTAATCATTTTCTGAACATAACATCCTTAAACTGCATATCCTTCCCAGCGAAACATAAAGAAAATAATTTGCTTCAAATGGGATTTATGTGCCCAATCAGTAACGATAAAAAGCAAGAAAATTATAATTGTTATAATGCTATCGACAAATAAAATACAAGTTGTAAGAAAGTGTAAAATACATTATTTTTCTTTATGAATCGCTCGTTCTTTCCCTAGCGAACCTAGTTCAACCGGTTCACACCAAAGAGTGCCATCGAACCTCCCACCTCTATCCTCCACTCGTGCACACCCGAACGGCGCTCACAACAAATCGCGCAGACTCGCGCACTCATGCCGCTCGTGTCCTGGAGGAAAAACGGACTCGGCACGCGGGATGAGTGCCGTTAAGTTTCCGCGATGTCGTCTCGAGCGACGTTATCAAAACTTGCACGGGCTAGTCACGATAAGTCCTGCTGGAAAACAGCTGCTAGAGGAATTTTTCCCTGCACGGGCAACTTTTTCGTCGCTCGCACCGTAACAGCCGGGATTGCCAGCGGCTTTGGTCGGTTGGTTGGTTCGTGTCCGCTCCTACCGTGCCGTGAACATTGTCGTCCTGATAAACGCGAATTTTCGTGTGCGTGCGTGTGCGTGGTTTGGTTTGGCAGCTCCCAAGCAGCTGGAAAATAAAATCCATCCTGCAGCAGGTACGACGCGGCTCCACTTTTTTTTACGGTGAACGTGCGTGCGTGCGTGCGTGTGCTGGTGGATTGATCCGGGAGCAAAGTATTCCGGGCGTACGGTCGAAACTTACCGCAGCGTGTTCGTGTTCTGCTGACGGAAGCTGGAATGCTGGAAGCGTTTTGTATCCGCAGGGAAAGGTGCACCACGGAGATAAATGTGAAGCGGAGCAGTGAAGCAAAGAATGCGATAATCCGAGTGCGATTGTGTGCGTTGTTTGTTTAGTTTTTTTTTCGTTCGAGTGGGCGTGTTTGTTGCGTTTGAAAATATTCAAATATTCATGCCGATAGTGATTATGGTGGTGATGTTTAAAATCCTCCCGATAAAGGCCGGTGCGGAGTGAATGGTGCAGAGAAGCGTATTCGTTCGCTTTGGCGTTTCCTAAAGAGGAGCGATGTGTGATCAAGCGGATGGTGCAAATTAAGCCGTGCGTCGTCGTTATGTGGTTGTGTTCCTATTAACCACGGGAGATAAAAACGGCCTGCTGTGTACGCCAAACCGGTAGGTTTTTTTTTACAAATGAATACACCAACAATGAAGCTCTCGGCAAGGCTTTACTCTAAAAGCCTCAACAAAAAAAGGGTTTTCTTCGGCCGTTCAGAAACTAATCGTGCTGAAAGTGAGCAACCGAGCGCACTTCGATTAAAGGCTCCCCAAAAATTGGCTCCTCGAGTGGTGCGCTGCGTTTGTGCGAGTGTTTGTGTGAACGATACCTTCTGCGAAGTGTCCGCATGCTGCCTTTTTCATAATTCAATCGAAACGTGACGAAGGGATTGATGTACCCTTTTTTATGCTGGTTTTTTTTTTGTTGCGAATGTGATCTTGGGGAAGTCAGGAAGGGAATGGCTTTTTCTTCCCCTGCATCTCGGCGGATCGAACGAATTTACCACTTACGGGGCAGCCCGAGTGGAAATGAGTGGCGAAAAGTGGAGCTGCGAAATGGGCACGAATAAAAGGCGGAAGTCGATTCGGAACCGAGTAGGTACTTATCCGTTTTTGCCCAAAATGCGAAACGGATCGATGCGATTAATTCGATATGCACGGCACGCGTGTATCGAGTGCCACTCGGTATCGACTTTAGGATGCGCTGGGTGAGGGGGAAGGAAGGCTCGGAAAACGATATCGGTTTTACAATTAATTAGCGGTTCACCATGGTAACCGGGTTTTTGACGAAAGCCCCATCGTCCCATCGTCGAACGCGAACCGCAAGATCGAAAGATCGACAGGTACGGGCAAGCGTTTTCCCGAGAAAACCACGAAAAGCAAAAACCGGCCCCTTTTGCAGCCTTCCCCCCCCTCCCCGCGGCACCCCATGGGGTGAACGTAATTTATTTAAATTTCATTCAGCCTATCGTTTTCGGGCGACCACTTTTCGCGTCCATCCACGCGGAGGGGGGGGGAATGGGGGAGTAAGGGTGCGTCACGCGCGCACTCCCAAGCAAAATGGGTGAAAATTGCCATTTCATGTCGTCGTGCCGGCAGACGTGGCTCGTTGAGACGGGCGTTGGGTTGGGACCGACGAGTGGATTTCTGCGTTCCACTGCGAAGTGGTGAGCTTCCGGCGTGGCGTGCGCTTCCGCTCCGCCGGCGGTAAGGTTTTGATAGCGTTTGCACAAGGAAAGTGCGATAAGTTTTGTGCCGTGGCCCTGCGGGACTGCGGGAAAGTTTGAATTGCGAAGCATCCTACACCTGGACGAAGGTGGAGGCTTCGGGTTTATTGTTGCTGGCAGGTTGTGGGTGTGGGTGTGTGCGGGTGCTTGCCACACACAACACAACGCGGGTCTCACACTCGTGCATAAGTAATGGAGTGCGTGTGTGTTTGTGGGCGGCATGCACGACCTGGGACAGTTTAATTCAATTTCAAAACTTTGCACTGCCAAAAGCCCTCGTATTTCCTGTGCGCCTTAGTGGGGCTTTCGTGCACCGGAGGCAACCCCCAGGGAGGGAAGATGAACTTACGGTGGACATACATGCGGTCACGATCCAGTGCTACCGTTGGGGAGGGGAAAAAGAAAAACAACACCGTGCCGACCGTCGGGGCAGCTGGAAATGAAAATTCCACTGCGACACCATAAATAATTCCGACGCAAGCATGACCAACTCCCGGTGACACTTGCACGAGATTATGCGAGAGTTTACGTACGTGTGTGCGTGTGTGTGTGTGTGTGTGTGTGCTTGTTGGAAAACTTTTGTTCTCTCTCGATTCACACACACACACACACGCGCGGGCGTGCGTTGATCGCCGTGCTGTGAATGAAGCACAAGTCTTTGAAGTGCGCCGGATATCGGAAGTCGGTTCCGCGAATCCCGTCGAGTGGATGGCTTCTATCAATCACACCACCCAACTTTTCCGTTCCCACAGTGTCCAACAGCGTCCGGTGGGCGAGTAGCAGCTAACAAACTCTGCTCGCAGCCACTCGGCCGACGAAAAATAGTTAATTAAGGCTCACGACACCGGAATGGCATTAGCGTCTTGATGTTGGACGCCGGTATCTTACTTTGGCCGGCATTAAGACGGACACGAGCTGACGGAACAGCCGCTCAGCCGGAACAGCGTCCCATCCCTACCCCCTGCCTCGGTCCATCCAGTATTTCGGTAGGCTTTTGATGGCATTTTCCATTAATCTAATTAGTCTCTCCGGCACGCCGGACGGCTGTGTGAGCGGACGCACTGGATTATTACCTACCAGCATCATCACTTTCGGCGAGTGTGCTGGCAAATTACAATAAGCGCACAAATTCCTCCGTTCGCCACTCGTTTCGCTGGCGAATACAGTGAAAATTGCAAATTTATTGCCACACCATAAATACTGCGTGTGGCTAAAGTGCGCGCACGCGAACACCCACACGCGGACATGATCTGCCTGCTGCCTGCGGACGAAGTGCGACACTTTCCTGTGGCGCGTAATTGTGATGGAATGTGGAGGAATTGAGAAATTATTGTCACACTAATGGTACCGCGGTGGGTCGTTGGTTTGATTTTCACACTTGAAAGGAGCGCCGGTGGGAGTTGAGTGACAAAATTGTGAAATAAAGTGCAGACGAAGGGTTGGTGTAGTGAACATTTTCTTATCCCGCCCAAAAGTATGCAATCTGCTCTGATGAGCTGTGCTCCGATTTTGTCGAAGATTAAGTTCCCATTATGTAGGACAAAAGCTAAGCTAAGAGGCAAAAGTCCCATCAGGTCAAAGTCTCTGTAATATGTATAAAAATTTTATTTGGAAAATAAGGCAAAAATGTCTATAATTTTAGCTTTTTAGGATAAGAAGTCATTGTCTTTTAATATTTGACTTCCTTTAAATAGTTTGAACGTGCTAGGTACAGTACGTTGTAGATCTTCTATCCTTGGAAGTTGAAATAGATCGTTTAGTATATTTCACAGTTGAAATTATTGTAAGCAGGAATCCTTACACACACAATCAATTTTTATTAAAAAATACTCTTTAGGTTCAACATTGCAATGATAAAAGAGTGAAAATTTGTATCAGGGCGTAAGCTGATCTAAGTGATTGATTTCTTTAAATTGCAGACCCCGAAATTGCCTTTTTGATTCTCCAAACAGATCGATTAATGAACGTTTCATAAATGGATTATTTTAGTATTTTCTCCTAGAGGAAAATCACGACTCTTGGTGCCTTGTTAAAGATCCGATCGATTCATCCTTAAGCTTAAAATAATCTACCCAAGCAGATGAAACTATCGTTCACATAAAGTGACCCAAACATAATGACTCATTTTAATAATCGCATCAGTAAGCAACCACACAATCGGCTGGTGTTAATAAACAATTACATTAGATAATGAAAAAGCAGTTTGGTGCCAATGGCCAAGCAAAATGATCTGTGTACGGCGACGGTATAAGCCTCCATCTATAGAGCGGGCGCATCCCGCAAGTCTTTTATTCGCCATTCTACGCCCCACACGTCAGCTCAATGCGAACCGCGCGCTGGGTAATTAATCATCCCGCAAGCACATCCAACACGCACATTTCACGCAAAATTGTTGCAAACAATTTATCATTCGTGGTGCGGAGGCATTGCGTGGATGCGGTTTTTCCTTAATTTCAATCGGCTGTATCGGTGTTGGTTAAAACGCTACCACCGTCGTTGATTAAAGTGTTGCGATGCAGCATTATTTGAGTACTGTTTTCAATAAAAAAAACAGAAGATCTCATCGTGAAGGTTGCTGCATTAAAAGAGAAACATTGTGGTTGGTGTTTGTGAAGTGAAGGGTCGGATTTCGAGCTGCGGATCGTTCGGTCGTTTGGGGTTTTGGCTGATTTTTTCTACTGCTGCTACTGCTCGAGAGCCCATTCAAGAACATCCCCGTAATTAAAACATCCTTGTGGTCTTGCTGAAGGTTATTCGTCATCCATTTCGTCAACGTAGCCCACACCGTCGAGGCCAGATGTTGGTGCATCAATGTTGCAAGACCGAGTCACTCGTGCGATATGCCCATCCAGGCACGACCAACTTTTGCCGAATCTGAATGTAGGTGGTGTAAGTTTTTCTGTGGTCGGAACAGGGGAGGGCTGCGATAAGTCAAAATTTTCAACAATCGTAGGACACATGCGGGCGTCTTGTTTTCCTTGTGCGCTGTCGACATAAAAGGGAGAGGGGGAGTTGTGGACTGGATCAACATTTTCGTTTGACACGCGGTAAAGTGAAGAGCAAACTGCAGTCTTTCTTCATCAACTTTGCCATTCACAGATAAAACAGCAGCAGTGGCGAGAGTGTGAACGAAAAAAAAAACATTAAAATTAGAATAAAAAAAAAGCCATTGAAGGCCATCCTTTTTCCCAAAATGTTCCTTAATGCATGCAAACCGAGCTGTCGTTACCTGCCGAAGACATCGGCAGGAATCACGTTAGCTGTTCAGCAGCCCGCTTTTCTGGGCGCTGCTTTGGCACAGCACAATGGTCGTCGGTTTGGTCGCTTGCCAGCACCAACGGTACGAGAGATATCTTCAAATTAAAATGATTCATGGCGATACCCCGGCTTGGGCGTGTTTCTGTACCGTGTTCTGCGCTCTCCGCACTTCACTTTGTTCCCTCTCGTGCCACAAACCAGCTCATTTACGTACTCAGAAGAAAAGGGAGAGAGAGAGAGAGAGAGAGAATGAGGACGGTTTATTTGAAGTCCACACGACAAAGAATCACAACCAGCAGACTGTGAGTGGGTCGGTTTCTTGTGAGGATGCCTCACACATACACATACACACACACACACACACATCTAGAGCAAGATTTACGAGGCATCGGCAACCGGGGCAGTTGTTCTCGGTTCTCGAGGCGAACGCATCTGCACGGGAAATCAAGATAACGCTGAAGGGCAGACACTTGAGTGGAGTTTACGGCTGAAGAAGCTCACTTGTGCGCGCGTCGTGTGAGCAGAAGCAGTAGCTGCGCCCGAATGATGGAACTTTTTAGCTGTGTTAAAGCCTTGTCAACAATAGTATTTGATTTTAAATGGAGCCGCGGCTGACGAGCCATGCCTGGGACGAGCCCAGCCAGCCAGACAGCTCCGACGCTGGGATGTGTGTTTGTTCGTCATATCGTGAGTTTATTCGGGTCGGTTTCGTCGAGAGCATACGGCAAGGGAACGGCAGCGAAACGCTATGAGTGGATGGAGCCGGGAGGCGGGAGAATTCGTGACAAATGGGGGTACCCCGGGGGCTATTGCCCACGCTTGTGGGGGGGTACAAGCGGCCGGGTTTCGGGTGCCGTGAATAATGAACACAATGAATACGGCATCCCTTCTTAAAGCAGCCGAGAGCACGCCACGGTTCCGGTGTGTTTCTTTGTAGCGTTTTAAAGGCCGAGCAAATATTAAAGAGCGATCGAAACTATGGGCGGTAAATTTGGAACCGAGTGCTGTTGTATTCCTTACCAGCATCATCGTGTCTCATCATGTTTGGATATTTTTTTTACCGCCCTGGTTTTAAGCAAAGTGGAAAGGATGGATTATGCGGATGGATTAGTGATCGATGTTATCTTATCAGTCAGCTAATCCTTGTGCAAATCAACGGAAGTGGATTTCAACTGTGCCGTGATCGAAATAACATAATTCGATTGTATTTTGTCATCATTGTTTGTCCTAGAACATGTGCGCCTTGCTTTGTTTTTATTTTGGAACGATGAGTTAATAATGCTTGTACCCAGATTGCAAACATTCAGGCGTTTAAATGAGTTTTTCCTGTCCCATTTATTTCATGTTTTGTTGGCTTTCTTAGAAATACTTTGATCATTACTAACACCGTGTTAAACTGTATGTGACGATTTTCAGAACCATTTTAAATTTGAAATAAACTCACATTTGATACTTTGCGCAATTTAAATATTCATTTTTACTATCCCCCAGTTTAGTACCCAAACGGCGCGCTTTCGGTACGGTGCTAAAACAATCTTCGTTCAGGTGTGAACTAAAGTTGGCCCCAGCACCTACGCTAATGATGATGATAATGATAGTGATGGCACACAAATAGTGGCCTTATTAACTTCCCCAATGTCTCTCTCTCTCTCTGTCTTTCTCTGTCTCTCTCACTCACTTTCTTCTTGCTCGACAACCACGACACACCTGCACCAGCCTGTCGCGTTGTCATTTTTCCAGATCGTTAACTCCCAGACGATGTGCACCGGGGGTGGGGAAGTGAACCCCGAAGAAATTCTAGGCCCGGGTGTGAAGCGCCGGCAAGACTTTCGCCAACCAACTTCCCTGCCCGGATTTGGCGTCGGCTGGCTCGGTGGATGATTCATAATTACACCTTTAATCTTGTAACCATCCCTCGGCCACGGCTCTCTCTGTCCTTTTCCCACACCTGCGGCAGATGTCCGCACTCCCAGGTTCTGGGGCCAGTATGAGGCTCCTCGCCGCTCGATTCGACATCTATCATGAGCTTAATTAGTGGCTGTAATTACGCTTCACGTAGGCCCGGCCCGGCTTCGGGAAAGTGGAAAGTCACAGTCGAATGTCGCGCATGGAGAGAGGGCGAGGGAAGGGAGACCCCGATGGTTGATTACGCCTCCAACGGTAGACGCTGCCACAGTGACCTAGCCGGGTGGGGATTATCTTGGAGCAATTTCACGGCCCAGCTGGCAGCTGGCGTGGTAAAGAATTGATAAATGCCTGAGGCTGAAGAATGAGCGCTTGTGAACGATGAGCTTTAAATAGTCCCACTTAGCGGGGCAGGTGACGAAAGGCTGAGCAAACGATCAAAAAATTCCACGAGTTTTGGAGCAAATGTATTTGTTTGAATTTTGAAAAAAAATAATTTGTTTTATTAGAAATTCGAACAGAAAACGTCAGGATCCGCACCGAGCGAAAAAGAAAACACCCGGATAACTTTTTTTTATCGAGCTTTTGGCACGGACAAATGAGCGATTCACGGCACGCGTGTATTATTCCAGTTCGAGCGTGTAGTTTTCTTTTTTTGTTGTTAATTTTTAATTTCAATTATCTGGATTAGCAGTTTTGGAACCATTCCAAACAGGCCGTAGTGTCTGCCGGACTGCCGAACTGCCGGACTTTCCCGGAGCGAGTTGTTGCCCGCGACCAGTGAGTGCGGAATTTAATTAACTTTTTTTTAGTATCAAGCGAAACTCGAAACCGTCTCGCTCTCGTCTTGGTCGCGATCCGGTTTTCCAGCTTTTTTCCCCGTTCCCGTGTCGGTTAGTTCAATGGTAGTTTTCCGGACTGTCAGCTCTCGCTCTCTCACCCCTTTTGCTGGCCCCCTCGGAACGGAGCTGTCGCAGTGCATTTTTATTTCGCTGGCAAGTAGTTCCGGCACGGGAGTCGGCCAATTCGGTGCCAAAAGGTTCCCTGAAAAAGGTTAACGAGTCGTAGAGTCATCGAATTGAGCCTGGTGTGTGCGTTTGTGTGAGCTAGTCAAAAGCCGGTGCCAGGAGTAGCACTCGAGAACAGTTGCCGAACACGAGTTGGGGCTTGTATAAACGGTTTGCACTCGCACTGGAACGCGTTTTATCGGGCGGAACAGTTGTACAATTGGCTCGCAATGCCACTGGTAAAAAGGGTGCATGGAAAAAAGGAAAAAAAATCCGTCGCTTACTGACTAAACATTAGGTGCAGAGGGTCACATTGAGCCTGAACGGAGAAGTGCATGAGTGTGCATGGAACAGGACAAAAAAAGAGACGCATAATGGTGCAAATTCTTTTCTAGGTTAAACACAAACTCACATACAATATCCCTTCCGTGTGCAGATTTTCCGAACATTCAAGACCGGCTACGGCCTTGCGGCAGCTGTCGGCTGTGTGTTTGCCGACATGCGGCAGGGTTTTGTGGTTTTGACCCGTTAGCCCGTCGTAGACAGTGCCCGTTTCGGGGTGATAAATAAGGCACACAAACACGGTACCCTTTGCACGCTGGGGGAAAGGTTTGGGTCAGAGCGTGTAGGGAAAAAATCCACCCAAAGTAGAATTTAAAAATCACCCTTGGATGTGTTAGGTTTTGGAGGTTATGACACGAAAAAAAAGACCAAATTTACTGCTGCCGAAAGCGATTTCCCTACACAGTAGAGCTTGTTATTTAATTCCGAACGAAAACTAGAGCCTTGGGACTTGGGATATGAATAGTTTTTTTTGACTGTATTTATTCTCATCCCACGGTTTTTGTGAAAGCTCCCACGGTGGATGCAGAGATATGAAAAGCCCGAAATGATAACTGCTCTATTTGCTTTAGCGCTCTGGTGTGATGGAATGCTCGTCTTTGATCCTGCGCCGGCCAGTCATGTCAGCACAGTGGTAATGTTGTTTGCTGTTATTTATCTGCTAATTATACAGACGAATGTGAGTGTGGAAATATTGCCCTGAAAAAAGAGATAAGAATAAAAACAAAATCACAAACAAAATAAACGTCCGCATTTGCACATGTGAGCGCTGCATCGTTTGCTCGTTTGTGTGCGACCATGCTGGATCGTTTCAAATCTGAAAATAAAATAGAAACATTAATACGCTTTTAATGAGCTTCTGCTCGCGTTTGGTTTGTGTTTTTTTTACGATTCAATTGGATCATACAGAAAACAGAAAATTGTTGGAGAAAAAGCGAATAAAAACGTTGAAAAGCATATTGCTACATTGAGAGAAGATCTGCTGGTAGTATTTATTTTCAGCAAGCTTTAGTAGCATTCCTGCTCTTGGAGACCAGTGTGTAGGCTCACTTCCAGCTCACTGAAGAGAGCCGTGCGGGATGCCGCAAGCATCACTTGAGTGAGTGCTTTTTTTGCTTATTTTGTTGCTGTAGTGCGCGAGTGTGTGTGTGTGTGTGTTTGTTTTCGTCTCCTACAGGCAACGAGTGATTCAGGCATGAAAACACTCTGTGTGGCCCCTGCCCGAATGCATGCGGAGGGGTTCGTCGTACGCTCCCGCTTGACACGGGCTATGTTTAACCGCTTCGTGCACCCGTCATAGGTTGTTGGTCGTTTTTTTTATTTATTGTTTTCTCGTTGGCAGAAAGGTTTTGCCCTTGCACACGCTCCCCGCGACCGAGAGCGTGCGAGCGATGTCGAGTGTTGACCCTTGAGGCGATTGGACCGAACGAAACGGTGGCCGTGAAGAGGAATTGCAGTCATTGTGTTTTATTGTGTGCACCACGGATGCCGCGTGAAATTTCACTCATGTCCGTGTTTTCGAACGCTTTCGACAGGATCCGGAAGCTGGGCATCACTGCAGCCAGAGATGATTGTTTTAATCGAGAGCGTTTAAAATTGGGTAAATATTTAAGTGAGCGGTCCATGTTCCACCGGCGTGGGGTAGTATTTTAGCGTGTGATTTTTGTTTGTACGCTTGGTACAATTTTAATGGCTGCAAACAATTCGAGGGACGGTTGTCATTAGGAATGAAGCTGTCACAAAAGCCACTCGTCAGGCTTTAGTAGCTCGAACAGCACTCCCGCTTCAAGTGACGAACTTCAGAATGACGTTTGTAGCATTGATTCGTGCAAGGATGCTTCAGAGCGTACTGGTTGATGGCTCTATTAGGTTCGGTTTATTGTCAGGCAACGCGTTGAAATTGCGGCGGAGGCGCCCAGTACCTCCCGGAATCTCTAATGGAGACACCCAGTGCCTTTGACGAAAGTGAAGTGGAGGCGCCCAGTGCTTTGTGAAAATAAATGGAGGCGCCTGGTGCCGCATGAAATAGAATATTGAAATTTACCCATGTTTCCTAACAACCCTTAATAGATTCGAGCCGGTCATTCAATTTTACGACCCCGGGTACATTGTTTGCAAAAGTTCCGGATGCCAGATGCCATTCCATTCAAAATCGAAACGTACGAGTCGGAGTGGGGGAAGGTATCGAGGAATAAAAGCGAAAAAAACCGATGACGCAAACAAAGCGTTTCAATAATCTGTCCACCCTAATTGGGGCGGACGTTTATTTCTGGGTGGGCTGGTGAGGGATTGCAAAATTCAATTTTGTCACCATCTTATAGACCATTACTGAAAAGAACGCGAGCAGAGAAAACCCGTCGCGCGAAAACCCATTAAAATCATATTCAAAGCAACTGCCCGGATTCAATGCAAAGCGTCCCGCGGGCAAACGAAAACGTCTCGTTTCTGGGCCACACAACGGGTCGGGTCGCTTTTCATCTAGCGCTCAAATGCTCATTTTGCTGCGCCCGCTAGAAAAGCGGGCCGATATCATGATGATGTGAAGCTGTTTCCACGAAATTTGTCCGCCTGTCGATAAAGGCAAATTTTGCACCATAAGATAAGGGCGAGCGTTTTAGTTGGGTGGGAGGATCCGAAGACGGAAGCGAACGCAGTAATTGGAAGCGAAATCGCTGGTGGGGGTAGAAAGATCCCCATTTTATATCCTGCCTCATTTGCCGTCGGTTTATTTGTGCCACGGTTTGTAGTGCAAGTGTGGGAAATCAAATTTCACTCCGCCAACGAGTGCGTTCTTTTCGTTTCAATTTTGATTCCATTTCCTTTCAACCATTAGGCTCGGGTGGAGGGGATCGGATAGGGGAGCAACTGCAGGAGTAAAATATAATGTGGTCCAATCTGGCGCATGCATGCCGCTAGCCGCACGTTAAAAGGGGGTGATTTTATCGTTCCAATCTCACGTGCAAATTTCAAGCAACCACCTGGGCGAACTTTCCCCCTGACGCTTTGCAAGGGAAATAAATGCTCGCAACTGAAACGAGTGAAGAAAATTCGAGCGAACCAGCGTGACCAAGCCGAAACAATGAATGTATATAAGTGCTAAAATGATGTTTTTTTTGCGTTGGCAGGTGCTTTCGCTTCATGCCGGTGCAATAAATTAAGCACGCGCGTGCACACGGGCGAACAAATCGAGCTGTCGTTTGACGCGCACGGCTTGGGTGGAAAATTTTCACCCTGAAATAAATTGTTGCGTGCCTTTTGGCCACACTGGGCAGGGCTTGCCTGTGTGTTTTGAGTGAGAAGGTGTTGATTTTCAAGATGGTAATGTATTTGAAGCTAAATCATTTAAATACAAAAACCGCTTAGAAAAACAGATAACCGCCTTCATGCATTATAACTATAGTTGAATTTTTAATGATAACCGCATGCTGCTACAGTTGCGGTTATTGTATTGATTTTGTTCCATACAAAATGACTCAAAATATAGCAGTAAAATACACACGGATGTACAATATTTTGCACGCAAATTCGTTGGACGCAAATTAGAATTTGATTTATTAGTTTAAATATTTTGTTCAATAAGAAATAAAAACAAAACACAAAATGTCCTCAATGCGCTAAGAAACCCTTTAAAATCCCCCGCAGAAATTTTGACCCGAATTTGGTGTTTGTAGGTCAACCAAAAAAGCAATCGCGAAGTATAAAACTGGGCCGGCACAGGTGCGATGGTTTTCCTAGGCGCTCGGTGCCGAAAATTTGACAAACAGCCCCATAATCGTTTGTCATTGGCACTCATTTCAAACCCATTAAAGGATGCCTCGTTCGCGCCGACGGTGTTATCGTTATTGGTTCTAGAGTTACTGGCACGCTGCACAGGAGGGAAGTAAATAATAAATCGGCACCCTTCGGCACCCGTCCACACCGATCGACACCTGCGGGGGGAGAGTGTGTGTGTGGGAAATAATTTTAGAATATTTACCAGTTGCCACCGGCTGAAACGTTCGTTTCGGTCGACTCGAGTGCATCCTTTTCCGTGATACCGCACCGAACACTATTTGAAGGGCAAACATCGGATGAAAATACAGTCGCCAAATAAGCAAATCCGTGCCATGGTTCTTGTTTTGCATGCAATGGGTTGTCTGTTTCGTTGCGCTCCATGCTATCGTCAGTATACGCGTGCAAACCGATTGCCGATGGCTTGTGTGCATAGATTTATCGTCTTTCCATCGCCCGAACGAACGAGCCCACAGTTGATGTTTTATTCACTCGCCACGAAAATACCCTCCGGATGCATTTTGGGTGATCGTTTGCTGGAGACACCGTAATCTGAAGGAGGGAAAGTGGGTGCATTCGTAGCAGATTATTTGAAACATCATTTATTTAAGCCACGACTTTCGGTGGCGGATGTGAGCGGGCGGTTTTCCGGGTGGCATGCATGGTTCGATGATATTAATACTGAATCGCAGCAATTCACAGCGGCATGCAACAATGGAATCATCGGCCGAAATTACGATGACGCCCAAAATGGCCATCAGCTAGTGCAATTGATGTTACACGTTCGCATATGAAAGCGAACGATTGGCTCAGTTTACGTAGGGCGCTTTTTTATTGACCCCTCCACGCTCATCACATTCATCACGAAAGTGGGAGTGCAGCAACATCAGCGAACGCATCGGTGCGTAATTGAATACCACCGGTACAAGAAATAAAGGAATGACATTGGTTGGCTATCGGTTCGCGTCGCTCGTTTGCTATCTGAGATCAGTCAAACACAGCGTAACGTAGAGAAAACAAAAAAAAAACACATGCAAAACACACAAACCTTGCCCATTTCGTGGCGAAAAAATATTTCGTGCACCGATGCTTTGATGCGGCCCATCCATCCGGGTTTGGAACGTGCAAATCGCTCGTTTACAGCGTTTCCACCCAATTGGAAGTGGGTGTAGGGTTTGCAAAGGTTCCGTTTGCAATTGCGATAAAAATATCGTGAGTGAAAAGCAAAACAAAACACTTCGCGCGTATTGTGTAATATGTGGAAATACGTCGATGGCAGCTTTACGATGCTGATGGATGTGTTTCGATTCTTTTTAATGTTTTGCAAATAACAAGCAGTTTACACATCACAGGGATCGCTTTCGACGTGTGCTGGATGTGAATGATGTTGGTACGATAAAAAGTGATGCTTGCTTTTCATGCCACATTGAAAATGTATCGAATTTAAATTTTGAAACATTTCCTACGGAATTTGACGTGAAGTGCACATATGTTAAAAAATTGGACTATTTGATCGACGTGGAATTTGAGAACAAGAAACGTTGAATTGCAGAAGACATTGATATGAAGGATGCAAGGATTATGTAAACACGTATTTGTGTTGTGCATGTTTGGTTACTTTCCTCTTTTCTCTGAAATCAATAAGAATTATTTTATTATTTTTTATTGAATTTTAGCATTGACATGATTTAAACATGGTAATAAGAATCAGTACAAGCAATAAAAACAATAACCTTCTTGATAATTCGTGAATTGAATAATCAAGTGCTTAATGAATTGCTTAAATATTATTAGACAATAGTAGCAGAAAATGTCGTGAAAGAATAAAATTTATAGCAGAAACACACCATTTGCTGCTACTTAGTTTAAAATCAATACTTGTTTATTGAAAATAAAGCTAAAAAACAGCATAACATTAAATAATAAAGCTCCGTAATTTAACTCCAGCAACTCAAAATCAAAAGCGATAAAAGTCTGCTGTTTTACGACGATTGAAACCAATCAAAATCAATTTACCAAAAAATACTATCGACTAATTATGTATCTAACTCCTCCGCTTTCTCGCTTGCCTACGTCGCAACTATAAATTACACATTTACTGAAGCGGCCACTTAACAGTGGCAGGCAACAAAATCAGCGCTTTGACGAAGGAAAAAAAAAACGATCCAACCCCCACGGATACGCTGCAAGGCGTCGGAAAAAGGCGCAATTGCAAATCCATTGCCACAATTTACCCACACGGGGGGGGATAGATGGGATAAATTAAACGCTAGAAAAAGTGGGAGTGTGAGAAACAAAACCATGGAGGTAAAAAAAACACGCAATCTGCTTGAAGCAAAAATCAAACCACTCAATCAGTGCGCAAATGGTCGTTTAGCTGGCGCAGCATGGAAACATGCCCTCGATTGGATTATCCGGTGTTCGGTTGTGTTGTAAATAATTGGAATGATCTC
>JXXA01002928.1:0-18957 GCA_000956255.1 Anopheles punctulatus | reverse complement strand
ACCCGTGGTGCTTCAGATGAGGACCCCTAGGCAAGAAAAGCAAGAATTGGGAGCTTAGAAGTTGTTGGGAAGCCGTTTGTTTTACCTTCACAAATAATCGCACACTCGTCGGCTCTTCGTTTGCATATGTACGGAGGTCATTGAAATTTATTTCGGTTGAAGGTTTGGGACGAAGCTGCGCGGCAGGGTGTTTTGGTAACACAAGGTAAAAATATTAAGGAAGAAGCAATTCGATAAGTTGAGTGATTTAGAAAAGTAACATTATAACACGAAAATCTTCCCCAAAGCTTACCCACTCGCACCACTCCATAAGCCAAACATCATCCATCGTTTTTCCGCACCGCAGATTGCAATCAATCAATCACTGCTGGCGGGATTGATTAACGATCAAAACCATTCCGCTAGTCATTTAGATTTACAAACGGGTCTACTACTATCATTACGTCCCGTCGGTGTCGGTGGATGGGAAAAAGCAACTCTTTTGTTGTGCAAGCGATTGGGATTTGATTGTTACGATGAAGTTATTTCTCGCGTTTGGCTAATGTCGAAACGGTCGCAACTGCATTTCGAAGCGATGGAGTGCAGGGTTGAGAGCTTCGGTTGATCATTAAGTGTGGCCAAAAGAAGAAAAAAAAACAGAATTCTTTTCATTGTTTTGTTTAGTAAGTTAGTGCTGTTGGAGGTCCAATTGCGGAACTATTTCTTATCGTAACAAAACCACACCGTTCGTTTGATGCCCCAGCGCATTATGCAATGCAAACGGACTTCTTTCGGAGTTGGTGAAGTAATCGAAACGAAAACAGCAAGAAAAAAAACAAATGTGTTGCTAATCTTAACCGAGCCTGTTATCAGTGGTAATGCTTCCTCATAAGCGAGCAGTCATAAGCGAAATGCACGTGCTTTATATATCAGCTAATAATGCAATCGACGATAGGGCTAGAAGCTCGAACTGGTCAGGTGGAAAGTTGTTTTTTCTCCCAGCTGATAGCACAAGAATAGTATTAACGCGTATAATTCCACTTTTTTTGTTTAATAAAATAAGAAACCCGTTCTCTGTTTCCGCAAATCATTCGGTTTTGTTTTTTTTGTGGCCATTGTTGAAGCGAACGATCAACAAAATAGCAAACGCCCCCTCGCCCACCCCCAGGGCCTCCTTTCGTGCGGAGATGCTTTCCACGGCAACAGCTCCAGCCACCCGCTGTGGGCGGAGTGGGATTGGTTTGCTGTATGGGTTGGTATTTTTTTCTTTTCACTCTCTTGTTCGAAAAGCAGGAGGTTATCTCCTGTAGCTTTCACTTCTTCTATTCCCGGCACCGAGTTTTACCTTTATTGTCTTCGTCGGGGGAGTGCTTCGCGTCTAAGTTTGGGTGGTGCTGCCGCGAACGATGAGGGTCTAGCCTGCGATGGGGCACATGTAGAAACAACAACAACGAAACCCCTTCAAGACTCTAAGCTATCTTTGCACGGTTATGGGGATCTCGCTCGACGCACGTGAACCGCAAACGGCCGTGCCGTGGGGTGGTGGTTGAGAGCTGGATGGGAAGCGAGGGGTTTAGCTGACGATATGGTATTTCTTTCCCGTACCGCGCAAGACCGCTTTGTTCCGCGTTTCGGACCGCCGGTCGTCGCTTCATTGTATGGCGAAGGTTTGATAGTTTATGCGAGTTTTTCACAACACACGTACGGGGTTGAAAGAATGCAATTGTCTCGTTGCTGGTACACGCCACGGAATTGGAATTGGGAAGCAAGTGATCAATTATAGTTATTACGAAGGATGTCAAAATTGCTAGGAAAGTATCTTAAAAACTGAAAAATTATCGAAGCAAAGTGTATCGGAGACATAAACCACAAAAGCTCTAAGCAATAATATGAGAAAATTTGCTCTTATTTATGTTAAAAAAATAAAATAAAAATATTTTTATATTCGAAATAATTTTCCTCCAACATTTTTATGTTTTAATGCAATAATGCTAAAAATTCGCTTATTCAGTACAGCAATGAAACATTATTTTTAAAGGATTTTTATGTTAATTTTCCCCTTTGCTTAGAAAACCCCGAGCGTGAGAAAGAAAGTAAAAATTTGAAATTACAAGGAAGATAGTAAGCGATTTCACACGATGAATTTATCGTGCAACCCTCGGGATAAGGATTAGATATTCTATTTACAAAGCATGCTAAGAGTTTATTGCAACAAAATGGTTGAGAATAATTTTAACTAAAGAACCACTTTGCCGCCGAACAGCCGCACGGGTGTGACACGAACGATCCATCGAAACAAGCTCGTCCACAATTCCAACGCGTCACGATCGCGATCGTCCCAACGGACACCACACGATCGGTGTGTTTTGTGTCGCGGCAGAAATTATACAACACACGGCGGTCGAAAAGCTTTAATGGCAGTGCCCGCGTCATCCACGGCTAAAACGGGTGTGATGTGGGGAGGGGGAGGGGGGTTTAGAGGGGGGTGAAGTAGCCCGTTCGCTTTGCCAGTCGTCCGTGCCTGGACTAGCCGATGATCGGCGTGTTGCGATCCGTGCAACCGTGTGTTGGTGATTAGTTCCTCCAAAGCACAGCTTCCAGCAGCAGAGCGCTGGGCTTTACTAAACCACAGTATGGAAAGAAAGGGAGAGCGAGAGCGAGTGAGAGGAATAGACAGAGCGGCACACAAAACGAACACAAACACAACCCGCTCTTCTGCAATAGAGATCCGGAACATGGAGCTTCGTTCCTGTAAATGCTAGTCTGCTCTCGGCGGTTTGAAGTTTTTGCCCTCGCGCCTCGAGCTTTTGGGTAAAACAAATCGGTTTCATATTCACGATTTGGCGAACATTTCGACATTTTAAAAATAAAAATGGCCCCCCAATGGTGGCGGACGGCAAGCGAAGCCCACCTCGACCGTAACATCAAACAAACAAAAACCGAAGCCGACCCGACGAAAGACAGGAGAAAGTTCGCCTCACGCACACTGAAAACATACGCGCATCGTGATCGCATATGGTGGCGCCATTATTGCGGACACCGGCCAGGCGGGAGGGGCTGGTTGGTGCTTCGTGGTGGAGAAAGAAAAGCCACCACCACCACCACCACCATCACCACATGTGATGCCGTTTGCGGGCCGTTTGTGGTCCAACAACGAAGGAAGTAACAACCACGGCCAGTACACAAACGCACACAAAAACAAACAAAACCCAAAGCGAAGGGGGTTGTGCTGGTAGTACCTCGCTTGCTCCCCGGTTTTTGGGGGCTAATCCTATTACCTAACCCCATCCTGGTCGGGTGCGGAAAATAAAAAGCGAAAAAAAAACTGTCGAATGAAAAAAGAAAAAAACAAAAAAAAACAACGTTTCATCGAGGAAGTCGTCCGTTCGCAGGAGACGTGAGCGAAGCGCGTAAACAAACGCTCCGCTCGTATCACTTCCGATGTGTAGAAGCGCACCCTCTGCTAAAACAGCAAACCACAAAACTCGCACACACTCGTTTACAGCAACGAAAGAAAAAAAAACAGCATTTCGTGCTCCAGGACGATTGCCATTTAAAACAGGAGAAAGGTGAGAGATTCGTCGTTGGTGCGATTTGCACATTTGCTGGCCGGCGCTGGTGGAAAGAAAAAGACTTTTGCCCACCCTCGTGCCTTGCCGGTAATCCCTGACGATGGGAGGATCTTATTTGTGGGATTTCAAACTACTCGGAAGATCGTTAGAAACGCTAGTTCGGTCAACAAAAGCCAAGGTTGATCCCACCGGAAAAGGAAGCAAAAAAAAGAACAGTAGCTTTTTTATCGCTAAAAATTGTTTACACTCGATTGGTAGGGAATTTCGCTGGTAGGAAAATCTTTCGCCTTTGACTTACCTTTTTCGATCGATGACGAGAGTTGCGTTGCTCTGCCGTGCTGCTACGAAGCGATCCACTCACGTATCCGATGGCGACGGACGTACAGGACGTGGTTTGGCTGGCGCACCTACAACTCACCGGTTCTGTGCGCACTAATCCCTTCTAATCGCAAAACGCACACCACCAAAACACTTCGCGAGCGGTTCTACACCCCTTGCTGGCAGAAGGAAACTACTCCAAAGCCTACTCTGTCTCACACGCTCTCTTTCGCGCTAAGCTTTACCGAAAAGGCGAAACGACGAAGCTTTCGGAGCAGAAGCAGAAGCCTAGACTTGACGGGGCTCGATCGATCTGCACCGACGGTAGATGGCCACAATGCACTTTGGAACACAACAACGCCCCAAAAACACTTTTGCTCTTGGCACACACACAAACACACACACGCGCACGGAGGGGGGCAAAAATGACGAATTACACCACGCACACGTACCACACAAACACACACGCGCTGGCTGTACAAGACGAATGCTGCGGCGGTTCCTGCGGGAAGGAATGAAATCGAATTTGGAATACTTCAAGCAGAAACAAGTGACACACACACACACCCGAGTGGGACCTTCCAAAGGAGATTATGGTTGCAAAAGGATCGTAGAACAGGGTAGAGGTCAGTGTTCTTGCGAGGATTAAAAATCGGGATCGTTTTTTTTCTTCTTCTTCTTTCTCTCTCTGTCTCTCTCACACGCACACGCACACAATCGGATTTGTGCCAAGCGATCGGTACGATCGTGCATGTAAATGAAGGCGATGCTACTGGTTGCGTGCGATCGACAGGCTACTGGCGCTAGCCAGATCTGTTCTTCCTTCTGCTCTTGGCGTTCTTTAGTGCCTGGGTAATTAGCTCTCTCGGGCAGCGTTCGAACAAAAGCTCGACCGAAGCGAGCCGATCTTGTACCGAGATACACGGGCGCTAATCGACGTCACCATCGAGTTCGGGTGTACGTAGAATGCAACACCAGGCACGTATTCTCTTCCCGTGCCAGGTGATGGTGTGTTGTATCGGCCTGTCTTACGCGTGTACGTGTGGAATCAAGCTATATCTGTACGATAGAACGAGCGCACAAGAGCGATTATACTACGTTCTTAAACGTGTTGTGGCAGGCAAAACTTTCCGATGCCTCTGACGGTGGTACTTGGTGCGTATCGCACACGACACACGAAACGTAAGCGCAGAAAAAAAAGATCTTGATGACACGATTGCGACCGGAGCTTGATTATGGGCTTCTGACGGTGCGAGACAGAGAGGGGGGTAGAGAGCAAATAGGGCGAAGGTTATCCCTGCTGCTGTGGCGCAGCTTTGCGTTGCTATCTTCACAATCTTCTTCACGGTACAACCAGATTTGGTGGAAAACTTCCACTGGCTCACGACGCGCTCCACGTTCCATTCGTGGTAGAACTAGTTCGGTGCGCGAGACCGAGACAGCAACCGTCGGTGTATGACGATCTAACAATGTCCAGAGCGTGATGATCGCGACGTCACCAGTGGCAAGCAATTTTTCCACAATCTGTGCACCGTGAGTTTTTGTGGATGCGTCTAGGGAGTGGAAGAGTGCAGGGAAGGTGAAACAAAAAAAACACCATGAAACGGAACGGGCCAACACACACTGGAATGGGCACAGGTAGCACTGAGGAGGATGCTGTGCGAAACGGGCAGGTGTGATGGCTGCGCCCTGCCCTGTGCAATGGCGGGTGGATGCGAGCAGTTGAAATGAGGGTATGGGAATTGTACACTAACAGTAACGACGGCAACAACAGCAACAACGACGACGACGACGACAGCAACGATGACGACGGCAGCAAAAAAAAAATGCGCACGATACGGACGACACACTGAAAGCGACTTTAGCTCTTCACGGCACGGTTGGTTGTTGAGATTTGCACGAGATCGCGCTAGCTACCTTCCGAGCCTGTTATTGCGATCGACGATCGTGGCGCTGGCAAACTGGAAGCAGGGGTGGTGTCTATGCTTAAGCGTCGCTGTGACACTGATCGCTGTAGTTACACATGTGAACGGTATGAAATTCGTAATGTTTATGATATAAAAACCAACCTTTTCTGAAAGTTCTGACACTCACTACGCATTCAGTCTTCATGTAGAAATATTACGAAATATTAATAATATGTTAGGGTTTAAGGAAATGTCATCCTAATTTTATTTCTTTAACCTACTCAGTATCAGCATTTCACCCGAGAACACACATTCGGATTGTGTTGAAACCGTGCTTTATCGTCTTGCCAGGGTGTGAATTGTGTACAGGGCACCGCAAATGGGGAGCAGGACGTTGATTTTCTTTTTAAAAATCGGTCTTTTCCAAATTTAAAACGTTTTTTTGATTTGTAACTTTAAGTTAAAACAATTATTCTTAACTATTTTTATTTAATGTGTAATAATGAACGCCACATAAAAATCACACCATGATGAACCCCTTTTTTGTCATGTACTGTGTGTTTCCACTCCACTATCCATCAACGCAACCATTGCAGCCCCCATTTTTTGTACACAAAACAATCACCGCACGCACACGGACGCACCTATTCGATTAAAACAATCGCAAGCACACTCGCTCACGACTACACCAACGCATCGAGCTTCCCTCAGCACTTTTAGCACGATCGCGCGCTAGTTGTGGCGCACTAAAAACTACTTGTTGAATTCCTATACCAAACACGATCTCAAACCGCTCCGGGAATACACCGGGCGAGAAGCAAACCCAATAAAATTGCGATACACCACGATCGTTGCATAGTAATCAACTAAAACTGACCACGGAACATAAGCGATGATCGTTTTCCTACATGTCGAAAGGAAATAAAGATAACAAATCGTCAGGAAAGCGGAGAACATGAGACTCTTCGGCAAGAAACTCGTTGTTTGACGCAGTTGAATTATTTACACCGTCGACGTCGTCGTTCCCTTAATCCCAGCAGTTGGAGGTGCAGCTCTTAGAGCTCGCGATGCATTACCGTGCTGCACACACGCATGTGCATCGTGATGTGCATTCAAATCATACACGCGGTACGTCTGGTACGATCATTCCAAACGCGACGGGAAGAGGAATGATGCGACAACAAAAGCAGCACACAATGAAAATGAAGCAAAACATTCGACCGCAACAGTACATCTCGAAACCACCGCCTCGCGCACTTCCACTTCCAACTTTCCTCCCTGGATGACGTTAATGTTTGTCGTCCGAATCGGTGGTCATCTGTTGCCGGTGATCGCGTTTTTCACCATTTGCCAGCAATTTCGAATGTAATAAATTTGACATTAGTGCCATCGTCAGTGACTGTAAGAGGGTAATTTAGTGTCCGATGTTTTGCAATTATTTTTGCTAATTTTGGCTCACCCCGGCATAGCACGTGCAAACGCGAGTGGGTGTGATAATTTGTTGTAATCGCGAATAGATGGTTCCTTACGCTGTTGCTGGTACTGTTACGATATTTGCATTAATTTTCTTCGGTATTATTATTCGAGAATGTGAAGCAATCATTGTAGTTGAAAAAATATCCTTATTTTTATACAGCAAAGTAAATTCCTATCATGCCTTTCATAAGATGCTATGACACGATGTGAGCGATGCACCAACGCAGCAGATCCATATCAAAGCATGCTGGGGTCTAGCATCGTCCAAGTTGGAACCTAATGCTTAACGAATATGGAAGCAATTGCCGGAGAAATGGAAGTCCTAGTAGGCGCAACACGGTAACAGCGCGTTTCGTCGTTTGATTTCTTTATTACGGTCGTCAGTGCTTTTCCAGTGCGCACAGTATGTTATTACCCTTCTGTGTGGCGAGATTGTTATCATCATCTTGGGCAGGCGGAGGATGATGATTGGTGCAGTCTGCAGGGCCTTTCCACTTATTTGACGCTCTATTGCTTATTTCCGGATCTCGTTTCGATAAGGGCGATCCATTTTATTTTTCTTGCAATCCCGATCCCGTGCCCGTGGCTATTTTTGGACCCATTCGGGGTGTGTGGAGGCAATTTTCATCACCCGAGTCATAAAATTGAGCGCAATTGATACGATAGAAAAGGGTTAGTCGACTTGATTTGGCTATGTAACAGCATGGTTTCTATTGTTTTGTTTGTGCCATACGATTAACATTGCTTTGTTAATAATCATGCTTTTTTGCGATTTTCTTGAATTTATAGCATTGGGGTTAACTTTCACCGGCATTCGTAGTTCCGCAAAAGCTAACAAGTGTTGGTGTAGGTTCTTCATTTCATTCGAAACAATAAGCTAGGCCAGATGGACAACAGACAACAATGGCATGCGTGCCGATCGCATAAGACATCAAATTATGCACATACACCATCATTGTGTCGAATCAATGATCGTCATGGGAGTTTTATTAAATATCAGCATTCGTTAGCGTAAAATATGTGTGTCACGGCAGTTGATGAATGTTGTAGCAATACAATTTATTGATGATATTAAACAATAGAAAGTCTATAGGGAACACATATGATTTTTGAAAATATCTGTTACTAAGCCTTTTTTTCTGGCGATTTTATCGCCTAAACCAGCATTTCCAGGTTTTTTAATTCGTTATTTTTTTAAGCGTGTCTGGCACCACCGTTAAAAGTTAAGCGTTCACATTCTAACGCTTGGGATCTTGTACTGTCAGTTGTGTTGTCTGTTATGCTGTCAGTTACAGTTTTGACGTTTTATGCAATCGATCAACTGACAGCTCGGTGTTTTGAAGAGAAGGTAGAGTAAAATTTTCATCAAGTTTTTCTTTCAGCCTCATAAAATACACGGCTCTGCGTGAATTTAATTCACCTGTTTGACGCGCGGCGTTAGAATTAACTGCATTTGCAGGTGCAGTGGTTCGCTGCAGTGTACTAATTTGTCGATCTGATATTTGCCCGCTGCAGTAGAACCAATCGGCACGATGGTTGTCACGAAAGATACGTTCCTGCCAACGGAGGAAGAGCTCACTGTACCGGAGATCAACCTATCCGGGCCAGCACTGCGTGCCGGTGCCTTCCATCTGGGCAAGTACTGTGAGGCACAGAACAATGTAAGTGATCCTGGCACAACCTCCGTGAGCACCGTAGCGCCATGGCAGGATGAATAGTTTGGAGCGTTTCGTTATATAATACACAAACCCTACCATAACCATCCGGCCGTCAAATACGACGGCGAATTGTTTACATCCGCAGGAGTTCATGTTATGCCGCCAAGAGCTGGACGATCCGAGAGCATGCATCAACGAGGGCAAAGCAGTTACTAACTGTGCTTTCGAGTTCTTCCGCAAGCTGAAGAAAACGTGCGCTCAGGAGTTTACGCAGTATGCCAACTGTATCGACAAGAGCAGCGGTGAAATGGACTTCAAGCAGTAAGTGCACGGGTCTTCTAGTCACTTCCTTTCTCACGCATCGGTTGGTAATTTCGTGTACAATTTTAGCTGCCGTAAAACGCAGAGCGTGTACGATAAGTGTGTGCTGGATAATTTGCAATTGGAGCGTCCCGATTATGGATATTTCTGCCGGGCCAAGGTTCACGCCACGGAACGTCCACCACCACCGAAGAAGGAGAAGACTGTGTATCCAGATGCCACACCAGGACTGCCGGAAGATTATCCCCGACCGGAGGCTAAGTATGGTTCGCGTTTCCACTGGTTGAACTAGATTGGACGGGAAGCTGTGCGAGAGTGTAGATATGCAACGATGTCTCTGTCGGTTTTACGAATAACAATGCAGAAGGGCCTTTGGTCGACAAAAACTGAATCGTTACGTTAGCTACAGTAAAACAGAGCGCTTAAAACTATGGCTTAGGAATAGTTGATTGAGTGCATTGGAAAGAACAGTAGCAGGAGCACCGTTGAAAGCCATTAAAAATTCAACAGGATAATACCAAAATCAATAATTCTAGAGCATGTTCCTGAAAGAAAATATCACCCTTGTTTATGTAGTTGACAGGACCTCTTATCAGATTAAATACGACATTCGGCATTCACTGCTCTTTCCCTTCATTTGCGCTTCAATTCGAAACAGAACGGATCCATTTATAGTCTTTCCACAGCCGCAGAAATTATGAATCATTTCTACTTGTACTACCTGTTAGGAGTGATTAATTTTCGTTTCGTATCCAAAAAGGGAAGGTTCAGTACGAGTAACGCGATAACACTGTTGAAAGTGCTTCTTCATTTGATTGTTCCAAACGCAGTGTTATTGTCAATTACAATCTACGGCAAGTCTGGAATACTACTAACCATACCGTCCGTGCATATGGCGGTATTTTTCATACGCATGATGTGGACGGTGTTGACGACAAATGCAAACGTGTTGGTAAATTATTTCCTTTTCAGTGCGAAACAAATGGCGCTTCTCGGGGAGTGTAAGAATCGGCTCGGAGCTGCCAAGATTAGCTCTCCTCATGGTACGGGTGCATCGTTTCGTGGGTCACGCATAGTGTTGGGCATTTTCTTATTACACTACATCAACTATGAGATAAACCAATACACGTACGTGATACTGTACGATGAAAAGTGGCCCGAACTTACGTTCTACGTTGTGTACTACTTCATTGAAATGATTTCGGTGATGCATGCGTTATATTACGGTAGCGTAATAGATGTGATTCGCCGTACGGTGCAATTGGATTGTGCGGAGCTGCGCAATTGCGTAGAACAGAATCGAATGCAAAATGATTCGTACTGGTGGTGTATAATTGAACAGTTTTACGATCGTTTGCTTGCGGTGGATCGACGAAGGAAATATTACTGTCGAACGTTTCAACTGCAGCTAGTCACGATTGCGTTGAACACATTCATTTCATCCTTTTCTATATTATACGTCAATCTGAACATCATACTGATTGATACGCACAACGGCTGGCTCGAGAAGTATAAGCGAGTTACTGAGAGTTTGGGGTTCTTTACGCAGCTGGGAGCGGTGTTTTTGATTTGCCATCATGCAAGCTGTTTGGGCAATGAGGTAAGATGACGGCGTTTTTGCTCGCAGCGTAGTTTAAACATGTCGTTTACTACTCCAGCAACGGACATTGGTACATTTAATCGCTCAAGTACAATCGAGATTAACAAAATGTTCGACCAATTTGGTATGAAAATTTAATTTGCGTTTCTGTAAGTATGGCTATACAGCTTATATACCTTTACAGAGAAATGCGGATGCAATTAACTACCGGATATATCTTCTTCAAGATCAGATGAAAATTGCACCGTTTGACCTTTTTATCTTCAACATGAAGTACTTCTTTGGGGTATGTTTTACGCTTAAGTACATAAATATATGCAAGAGCATTAACTTATTTTTTTTCTTTTAATTTTAGATATTTTCTGCAATCGTTACATACTTGGTAATATTGATGCAATTTCGAGCAATGGAACCAAATCTAAATTAACACTCGTCATGCCCGAACGCTATCATTGATATAGTATACAACTAGAACAATTTATTCTGCTGCTTCAAGCACGTGTGAGGTATTTTACTAAAACTTTCTTAATTTCGCCAGCTTGTTATTACGCTGCAAGGCCATTCGCCTCAGCTTCCGCCAGTAGGCTTTGGTGTTCGGGTCCATCTCATCGAGCGTAAGGGGTTGTCCGACATGCATCGTCCACAGCCACTCAGGATATTCTGAGTCGGGTTGAATTTTAACATCCTCGCCCTGCTTCAGTATGTTGCTGCCACAAACGTAGCTCACCAGTCGTGTTGTATCGGTTTCCACCGGGATTACTTTCTTCTCTACGACGGGGCCAAGTTTACCGAGCTTTTTTTTCTTCGAACCTCCAAGTGCACCTGTAGCAGAAATAATAAACATGATTCGGTTAACCATCGTAGTAAGCGACGAGTTCGCGTGTTTCTTTCCATACTTCCCGCTTTTGGTGTTGCATAATTTCGCGATACTGTTAGCTGTAGAAAGCTACGTCGGAACAGTGGCACTAGACTTCCAATCAAGTTACTCATTTTATCCCACAAATGCACTGTAAATTTACTTAATCTTAGGTTAAAAATACTTTTCTCGTTAATTATTAGTAACACCAGAAAGATACACTACATTTGACCAGCGGCCGGTATTGTTTTGATTGAACCGTCTCGTGTTGTTTTCGGTTCAGCTGTCACAATGCCAAGGTTCATATGTGCGGGTTGCATCTACAGTATTTGCACAAGGTAAGTAAATAATAATGGTACCGTGAGGCAAACTCATTTTTAATTTCGAATTTCCTTTTTGCAGTCAAGTTGGTCCGCGGTGTAAACTTCCAGATCGTTCGTTTATTTTGCACCATCGTTTTAAAAAATAGTTATCACATCAATTAAAAGATTCTGTAAATCAGCAAATGGCAAGCAAGCGGTGTCGCAGTGAGAAACGATTAGTCTCGTACCTTTTTGGGACACAACTCGCTATCGTCCTCCGTAGATACGACTTTAGCCGGATCGAGCAGCAGATGATCGTACTGTCCATTTCGGTGGGTTTGTTCTGGTCCTTTAAGAGCGTACTTTTCTATAAAATTCTCTACAATCGTTTTTTCCAGAACGGAGAATTCGAGTGTGGCATGCCAAGTGACGAGCGCAAACGGTCGGTCTTTGTTCGGTAGCTGGGAAGGAGTTATCACGTGCCGATAGAGGCATTCCTTCACGATGCGCTTCAATTCGTCCACCTACGGTGACGAGACACATAATAAATTAGCTGTACTGCAATTTTAAAGTGGTGCGATCCAGAACACACCTGTTGCTTGTTGGCACATGGATGGTAAAGAGCGATCACAGCACCGTGTTCACTGTTGTGCAGCCATCGTTGCGTTGGAACATATCTGAAAAGAAACGAAAAAAGCATCAGTGGAGTCACGTTGACGACACAGCTGAGCAAACACTAACTTGTACTCGCCATACTTCGGCCAGAGCGGTCGATGTGTTCCGCTGGAAGAGGTACAATCATTAACATTCATTCTATTTCAGTCAAAAACAATGTTTTACTCATCGCAATCAACGTACTAAGAAGGGATCCTTTCGGCGTACTCTATGCTGCTGTTCATACATTTGTGATTGGCCACGTATGCCGATGGCACATTATGCTCCGTGATTATTGCGTCCATATTGTAGTCTCCCTTGTAGTCTGCCTTCGGCTCAAGGCACATGTAAACAGTGGAATGGGTTATGTTGTACGGATCGAAATCGATTGCCAAGTCATGCTTTGCATCGTCACAGTCGGGGTTCTCGATTCCCATGGCAATGCGTGTTAATGTTCCCTTCTGGCTGATTTCAGCTTCCTTCGGAAGAGCGTTGTTTTCGATATCTTTCACCTGCCCGACACCTTCCAGTGGAAGTGCATCTGGTGTATTAGGAAACCAAAGTCCTTTCCAGTCTGTGAAGGCAAATTAATTGATAAGGTTAATTGAAACGAGCCGGCTGGACTAAATTTTCTCAGTTTCTCAGGCTGGGTAACGTATTTTCGTACCATCTGCTGCATGCGCACACAGCATGAAAGCCAACACTAGCACTACCCAACGAAGCATGTTTCACGCAACAGATGGATTATAGTTTAACAGTTAAGAAAACACTCTACAAAGCTGGAATAATTTGTCTACTCTATATAAAAAACACTCGTTTCTAGACCGTTGTCATCATATTTCAGTCGTGGGTGTGATTAAAACAATTCTTCCTGAGATTTTCTTGTTTCACTTTTTCACGCACAATTTACACAAGAATAACAGATAAATAATTCATTATAGAAATAAAACTGTTTTACTATGTAAAACACTAATTTTTAACTGTTTTTAATGTGCGATACGGAATGTTAGTACGTTTTAGCACGAAAACAACAACAGATTGAAGTGCTGTGATTTGACATTTGAGTTCTGCTGGCCGCGGATTAATTTAACTTGGCTAAAGTATCAGGTTCATTTCTTCAGTCAGTCTTAAACCGTTGCGAAATAGTTTGTACACAAATTTACAAGATATTAGTTAAATTAATAATTTAACAAACCATTTTAAACTGAAGTGGTAAAACACATCAATAATACAAAACAGAATGTAGAACAAAGACTTAGGTATTACTAAAACCAACTAGTAACGATCGGTCTTATCATGATCATTCATATAATTAAACAAATGATGATGGAAACTATTTTCTTTGCTTAAGATATTGCTTTCATCCTTAAAAAAAATCTAATCATAATAAGGGAATAATGGTTAGGATAAACCAAATAAGCTAGCAGGGAAAAACTTTCGTGTGAGAGGGTTAAAGTCAACGAACGACTTCGCAAGGCGGTTCGTTTCAAAGCAGACAATGGAGCCGCCTACGTGCAGACACGTTAAGTGAGTAAATTTTACAGAATTTCTGTTCTAAACTCTAGCATGCCATCAGGTCCAAAATATCTTGGACTGCTGGTAAAGGGATAAGAGAAAATTCTCGGGAATGTGTAAAATTTTATTGATTTCGTTTGATTACGGTTCGTTGAAAACCTGCATGTTAGGGCGTTGAAAGCGTTGATCCCTATAGTACTTTACAAAATCTATTCCAAATGAAAATTCCTCTCTATTAGGATAATATTAACGTAAAGTAAGTTTAAAAAATACCTTCAAGAATGTTGAAAGACGATACTTTGATTTTCGATAGGAGCAATAAACAACTAACATTGAGCAGTCTCAGATAAAAGTTCCTAAAAGCTCGTTCGTAAACGTTCTATGCCTTCGCAGTAAACCGTATCACGAACAATTCATTCCATTCAGACACGTTCAAATTGAAATTGAACAATAAAATGAAAAAAAATAATGCTAAACATGTTGATTCCCTTAAGTCCCTTGAAGAAAAAAAAACAACTTTTTTTTTTCAAAATGAACAGATTGAACCGAAACCACGTGGGAAAAATGTGTGTTTTTGCTCGGCCCGGCAGCACGTTTGCCGACAAAATGATGCTTGTGTGTTCTTGTGCGGCAAGCTCAGACAATTTTCTTTCAATTGAACACCAACGGGTAGCGACTGTTGGGCGAAGTGTACCGTTGTGTGGGTGTGGGACAAATTTTTAGGTCACCATTATGAATAGAATTCCCGCAGTGATTGTACGAGAAAATGGGTTACTTAGATAGCGGCAAAGGAGCTACAAATGAAATTTGTGGAATAATTTTCATCCCCTTTCCACCGCGAGGAGACAAACACACACGGGTGCTAACGCTTGTGATGTGAAGAAGTCATTCAATTGCTCGCAAATTGGATCCGCCGGAGCGTATTGATAATGAGCAGCGCATGAGTGCGTTCGAATGGCTGCTAGGCTGCGCTAATGGGTGACGCGGAATGTAAAGTGCTTGAGGTGCGTGTTGAAGATTTTTTTCGTGCCGTTTTGATGTATTGATTGGAATTGCGTAGATGTAATGAATTTGTGCACAGCAGGGAGCCTGTTTTTTCATTTACGATATCTGCCATTTAATATGCATTGGTCACAGATACTTTTTTACATGAGCCATAAAGTACACTTTCATGTAATATATACTAGATTAAACAAAAAAATATCGTTTTATTAATTCGTTTCAGAATGTATGATAAAGAAACATCTTTGAACTAGAAACTTTGTCCATCTTTTTTGAACAAATACTGCGCTATAATATTCTTGCTACAAAAGCTTACCTCTCAGTTTCTGCATTTCAAAAACAAGCGTTTATCGTTCCGAATGAATAATTTATTTAACTTCAGCACACTTAAAAGTATTTTAAAATGCAATCACACGAGGGCCGGATCGGTGTTCTCGCGCCAGGAAACGGTTGCAGTTGCGTCCCCGCCTGGCATCTTCGGCATCTTCCCAGCTTGTTGACAGCCTCATTAATGGTAAATCTGTGCCTCGCTCACCGCGCCCGTAATGGAATCATAACCCTTCCCGCCTCACACACCCCACAAAAACGCAAACCATCCGACGAATGTTGTGAAGATTTTCGCATTAAGCATTGGCATTCGGTGTGTGGCGTAGTGCGCATTCTCTAGCGAGGGATGGGCAGCGAGGCTGTAGAAATTCCACTGGTGACGGCAACATTCCGTCCACTCGCTGTTACGTACTCGCCGGACACGAACGCCGGCTGGGATCGGAGGATAATTTCTTCCGTGCCCGTGCGTACCTTTCGCCGTTTCACTCTGGGTGGCTAACCCGGGGTGGTTTCCCGGGGTGGTGGGCAGTAATCTGATTAAAAAGTATTCAAGCGCCATCGTAAACTTTCCATTCCGGGTGGTCGTGATTCCCGTGGTGCTTCCAGCGCGAACCGACAACATGATCGCGGTGTGTAGGAGAGCAAAAGGATCGCAAAAAAATGAAACATTTGGAAAGTGAAAGCACACTTTTCCTAGCTGTGTACAGAATGAAAGTAGCTCACATAGAGAAAAAAAACAGGAAAAACACTGTTTCGCTACACTGAACGAGGTAAGGGAAACAGCGCTCTAGAGGTGTTCACTTTACGGTTCCTCCCACGGCGAGCACGGTTGGGTGAATAAACGGGAGGTTAAAAATATTCGCGGAATTCATCCAAAATACCCGCCGTGAGCTTCCCGCAATACTTTCCGCGCTCTCGGAAGGGGAGCATAAATTAAGTAGGCAAAAACAAAAAAAAAAAGAACCCATACGAACTTCATTCCCTGGAGCTCTTCCGGTGTCATCGGATGATTAGAAGGGGTGCCGGGCTTGGAGGGCGCGCGGCTCGCGACATAACTTTTCCGTAGCCAAATTTGACCGTTGCCGAAGCGCTCATTTCCGCATTCTATTTTGCGTTCTTTTTCAACAGTTTGAGGTTAGTGTTCGTTCTGCTTTTCGTTTGAGTGATACAGCGAAACCGTGCAATGCTGCATGGTTAGGAATAAATTAGCCGGAAACGGTTAGCTCGCGGAGGAATGTTGTCGCAGACCTCCATGGCATTTGTTTGTCATACACTTTTTTTTATTGGAATTTATTTATTATATTGCTCTGTTTCTAGGGTTCTGTGATTGCGTTAAGTACTGACTTGGAAGGCAAATTAAACAAAAAATAAAATATGTGGCAATTATGGTATAAAATGTATATGAACATTTATAACGAAACAGTTTACTAAATTTCCTGTCTAATCATACACTTGAACACTTTCTCTTTTGGTTGTTTAGTTTGAACTAAGTAACTGATGTGAAATTATAATTTGAACCGATATTTTTGGAAACTGCAAAGTCTCCTTTTCATTCGTATACCTGAGCCAAATCACTCTTATCATTCCATTTTCCGTAATTTGCAATAACTGATATACGGCACGGTATTATGCATGCGTGAGCCATTGCTCCGCACCGTGAACGTGGCTTTTTAAAGATGGAAAGATAATTAGGAAATATCATTCCCGCTCATAATTCGTGCCCTTCCTGCGGCTCGATGCGAACGTAACCCCAATTCGCACCCGCGTGCGTTGCTGGTGTGCTAATTACATCCTTCCCCGGCTGCTTTCGCTCACACTCGAATGGCCATTTTATTATTTTCTCCAGCGGGTTATCATCGCAAAGCGAAAAACCGAAATGACAAAAAAAAAAAAACGAATGTGTTTGAAGAGAGCACGAGAAGAACGATGGTAGTCATCAAAAATTAATGAGTTGTATCTGTGTCAGCGGCCGTGGTCATCATGGTCGACCGTTCGAATACCGTGTGTTCCTGTGAGCAGTTTCACATTCCACTGGTGAAAGTAACGCGTTCGGAGTCCGGAAGGATACGAGTGGCTAACAGGGGTTCGGGGGTTGCCCCCCCCCCCCCCCGCCCGGGGGGGCCCCCCCCCCCGATCCGGGCGGGAAGTCTGACTAATTACCGTTTTCGAAGGCGAGTCTTTAGATCCGTGGCGTGCAGACTGATGGCCGGCCCGGAAGAAGATGGCTCCCGAATCGATTGGTCGGTGGCGGTGCCGAACAATCGGGCTGCCGGCGGGTCGGGCCCGGATGTGGTGTGTCATGCCGGCCGGAAGCCAAAACGACCGTCGATCGGAAGGCTGCGATAGGGCCGTACCGCATCGAGGATGCATACGGGCTAATTAATCCTTTGGCACGTGTGGAGGGCAGCTGGGTAGTGGCGCCCGGGAAGCGGGTTTTAATTTTCATAACCAACCTCGTCGGTCCGGTGGGTGCGAGAGAGCGTGGATGCAGGGGGATTCTAGCAGAATGCGAAATCAAATCATTTAAAAACGGATACAACCAAACGAACGGACGGACGGACGGACGGACGGACGTCACATATCGAGAGGTCGGATTATGCTGCGGTGCGTTTTTGGAAGTGATATTTGATCATGCCGACCGAGCACTGCACTCACTGGGTGCACTGGGTTTAGGTTTGAGCTGATAATTAGATTTCGAAACCGCACGTCCAGCCGAGGTGTCGTGTTAGTGCGCACAAATTGTGAATAAGCGGGATGCAAAGCCAAAATTAAGGGTTTGTTTGCTGCACGGTTCGTGCGATTTAATTTGGGTTTGATGTTTAATTATAAGTGGGACATGTGTTTGTTGATTTTCGATGTTTTTTTTGCTTTCATTTGTTAAAAACATTATTTGATCAGGCACCGATTTATTGAATTTGTGTAAAATGCGCTTCAGTGTATTGATAGAATTTATGATCGATTATGATCGGAAAATGGTACTTGATTTTTAACGTTGTGTATTCAGCCCTTGGCAATTTGAACCCAAAAAAAAGTACTTCAACTCAAATGTGTTCTTAAGTAAAAAATCCAAAAACGTAAAACAGAAGATAAGTTGAGTACTCAATGCGAACAAACTAGCCACACCACTTAAGCCCCCGGTGGGAGGAGTTTTTCTATGTTCTAGCAGATAACAGAAAGAGCACATAATGTTTATCCACTGGAACCGTCCCAAGGATGCATGCAAATGGTGGGGCCATTTATGCATTTTACCGCACAAACGTACCAACCATCAGATGCATTCACGACATTTCCAAAGACTTAATTTCTCTGTCTGATGCCACCGTAAATGATGCAACCTTTTTTGCGTTGATGGCGGTTTTCACAACATCGTATATCGTTTCCATAGAAACGGGCAGACAGCGGCATTTTCCATCAAGAAGACATTTTCAAGAAGGCGCCCTACAAGTTGCCGTAGAAGGGAATGGTTCCCC
>JXXA01002926.1:0-29451 GCA_000956255.1 Anopheles punctulatus | reverse complement strand
GGGACTTTCGAGCGTAGTTAAAATGACTGTGTAAAACGTATGCTACTTGTATTCCTCCTCTTCCTTGTTTTTCATCGTCACCTGCACGCATTTGTTATTAGCTTGTACTCTTCCGTACCTATCGTGTATGAACCGGACCGAGTGCAAGTGGAAGTGTATTAATATTTATTTCTCTATTCCATTTCCTTCTCCCGCTGACGCATTCCATCGGCAGACTTGTCGCTCTTGTGAACGAGTAAGGTGTATGCAAGCAAAAATCGCACCAATATCGCAAAGCCAATCGCATCCGAGGGGCTAGAGAAGATTATAAATCCGTGTGGCGCGCACCAGCATGACCAACAGTAAACCGTGATGTGTATATGTGTGTGCATGTATTCGCACAGAGTGTGAACAGTGTGAAGCAGCACCCCGTGAGATTACGGCTGGCAAAGATTGTGAGTGTGTGTGTTTTACCGATAGTCAAACATAGCTAATATATATATATATATATATATACAAGAAGAAAGTAAAGAAAACTCAGCTTACTAAGGAACGAACACTTGGCGTGCACGAGCCGGCACTGAATTGGAAAATGGTTCGCCGACTAGGTTTCTGTTTCGCAGTAGGATAGGCAAAGTAAAACAAAAATCAAATGAAGATAGTGTTGGATGGAAGAGCGGATAGGTAAAACTCGAAGGAATGCAGGCAAAGAGTAGAACGAAACGAATGATGGAAAAGTGAAATCATTTAGATATATGTTTAACACGTATATTAACGTTATAAAACAACTTACACACTTGTGCATCAGGATAGGGATAATTTTCTTACGTTCCCGACAAGGATATAGCGCGCATAATGTGGATGTAAACTGACTGAAATGGAGAAGCACTCACACAAGCACAGAAGCACACTCACACACACACATACCTTCGGCGCAATATAACACTTTTAAGCGAGGATAGTTTGTAATGCCGAAAGAAGAGCAAAAGCTTTAGATTCGTTCAACTCGATCTGATATCGGTGCAATACGTTCGTGTTTTTTGTGCATAATTTATATGTAAACGTGGTATATGTTTGAACATGTAGTTCCAATCGTGAAACATGATTCCCGTTGTGTCTAGTGCACTTTTCTCTGTTGTGAAAGTTAAACCGTACCCCGTTCATGTATGCAAACGAATATGTAAGGTCAGGTAATGCTGTCCTGTCTAGTTTTGGTTTTAAAATGTTGAAGTAGTCACTCCAAAAGTTATCGGTTTTGGATTGCATTTCTAACGAAATGTTGCTCCGGCGTGCGTGTGTGTGTACGTGAGCCAAAATTGAAATTGTATTATAATTTATTGTGCACCCTGCGTATGTTAGTAAATAGATGCTTTTCAGCAGCGATCGTTTGTGCCGCGTGTGGTGCTCGGGAAACGTTTCTAAAAGCTCCAGGACACACTAATTGGTTGCCGAGTACATGTTCCATCTAGCGTGGAATAGTTTCGCACCGAATGAAAAATCAATCGTGATCGTAAATTTATCTTTTGTCATTCAATTTAAATTTATCTCGGAATTCATTTTATTCGCAACAGAGGAGTAACACAGCAGCTGCATGCCAATCACGTTTGAATCGTTCCAAAATCGATACCGAATGCGCGTCAATTGGGTCCGCATTATTGCTAAAGCAGCTTCCTTTCCGACATTGCCAGCGAGTTAGTGTGAATCAATTGTGTAAAGCAAATCTAAATAAAATTCATCGTGTCAGACATACATGAAAAAATATTTGCAATCAAAAGTGCATCCATTCTTGAGGAATTAAAACACGAAGGGAGAACATCAAATGTACTGTCAGAGACAAGTGCAACAGCAACTATCGAGCTAATCAAACTACACGGGAAAAGCAGCCGCATTGAAAGATCGGAAGGTTTGCAATCCACCTATCGGACACGATAGGATGGGATTTCATTGATTGCAGATTATTTCACGAGGGCGCTGAGGAGGGTAATGTAAATGTAAAGCTGCAGGAAATATAGAGCATAAAAAATCTTTAAAGCTCGATACACTATCCATACTGTTTAATTGACTATTGATTATAACAACTGTTTACTGGTCTATATATATAAAAAAAAACACAAAAACAAACCCCACGCAATCCCATATGCCTCTTTCTCATCCATCATTGATGAGCATTTGTGTCGCGGTACGTAGAACAAAAAAGAATATAAATTGTGGAATACCCTTGGTAAAAGTGGTGCAATACAGGACGTTATAGTGTTACTCGCAGCTTTGTTCTAGCTTAAAACGGAGCTAGCATGAAGATCGCATTAAAACATGATCATGAGAGGAGGAAAAGAGAGGATTGAACTATGCTAGACAGGACATGTGTGTGTATGCGTGTGCTCTACACCGAATATAAATAGCATGAATGCGACTACTGACGAAGAAGAAGATGGAATGTACGAGACCGAGATAATCCTAGTATTCTAATCTGTTAAATTATGATGTATAAAACAAACCAATTGTGACGGTAAGTGTCTTTGTAACACACGTAAACATATACACACACACACACACGCATGTACACTCAAACATTCACAAGTTTACTAAAGAAGCGAAGCTACAGCTAGATCGCCCCACTAGAAAGCGCGCCCAGATAGACAGATGAACCAGGCAAAGAAGACGAATATTGCAATTGTTGTAATAATTGAACGAATACTAACCGCAAAACACACACCTACGTTAGTCTTGTTGCAGCAAGAGTTTTCACTCAACAATGTACACACATACACGTACACGAATACACAAACGTCTAGCTTAAACTAATCCTACAAATAAATGTGTTAATTTATGTGTACCACGAAGATTTTCTTTCTTTCTTGCAAATAGCTCGCCCGGTTGGAGTGCACTGAAGTGTACAGTAAATCCGATCGAAGGCTAGGCTAGGAGAAGTGCATGTGTTTATTTTTCTTTTAACATCAGCAAACAGTCAGTACCAACGATGAAGACAGGAGGAAGGCAGAGAGCAGAACAAAATAGTTCCAAGTTGATGCAGGACAGAACGATGATAGCAGAAAGAAGGGACCGATATGGAGCGATAAAGAACAGAATGAATGAGTAAAATTAAATTATTCAATTTTATGTTTTTCCATTGATAATGTTTTTTTCTTTATTTTATTCTTTTTGCAATAAAACCAGAAGAATAATAACAGGATGTTTTGTTTATTTGTTTCGTTTGCGTTTTGTATGAACTTTGGTTTATTATTCCTTTGTATGATTTGTAGGTCGATGAAACACTACGGCTGCCACCGTTCACTAAAGAGCTGCTGAGAAAAGCATGAGGAGTTGTACAATCAGAAGCGATCACAGTTACCATAGAGTGAATTTAAAAGAAGGCTACACTTAGTACACACAGCCACACGTACGCTTCATACGCTCGCAAATATTACAGATCAATAAAAACATTTGCTAATGATTTGGTCTTGACTTCCATTCATACGTACCCGTCAGAAAATCTGGTTACAGATATTTGAAGGAGTCGCAATAAAAAAAAAACAACTACTACTGCTTGAAGAACGTAATCTCAAATCAATAATCGAACCAAATCAAATATTCGCGCCACTTAGCTGCAATTCAACTTCAAAAGAGATTGTTCTAATTCTATACGATGCAGGTGGAAAGGAATGGAAAGAGATGCGAGAATAACAAGATGAGATTATTCCAGATGCTGTGAAAAAGTGAAACTCAAGCTGGATCTTTCGAATGGAGCAATGCAACGATAAACACGTGCATTCAGTGACAAAAAAAAAAAACAATAGGAAACCATGTAATCGCTTGTAATAAATGCTTTACATCAACCTGAGGTATGTGAGAACTAAATAAAAATCCTATTTAACAAACAGAAACGCCGGCTTTCTTATTTCATTCAGTCCACAGCTTTAGGAAGAAAACCTCTCGACCTCCAGTTGAGCGCTTTTGTTGTTGTAAAAAACGCTGCAGAGAAATGTTTATCGCTAGCATAGCATACTTTTAGGCGTTTTTAATATTGGCTTCATCTATGAAATGGAAAAGGTCTAAACATTCATGCCAAAATATTTTCCTTGTCAACCTTAAATGTAAAATGAATCGACAAATTATTGATTGTTTCGCTTAGATATTTTGATTTCTGATTTATTATGCAATAACTTATCCGTTTTACAATTACATTAAACAACACATATATTTATGTATACTGTCAATAATTTACGACTTTCTGCGCTGTAAATGACCTCAGAAACAAAAAAGTAAACGAAAACATAATACGTATCAAATACTCGGCGTCAAGAGTAGAACGAGCAAAATTTTCAAAAAAAATAGTAATAATTGCAGAAATTTTCCTCCACACTATAGCACAATCGTTCGTCTAGACGCTAGGCGCTGTTGGAAGGTAATAGCTTTCTTCTAAATGGTCAACGATTAGGGAGTTCAAGTTTATACAGATTGAAGATCCCTATGCTCTATGTGTCTTCTCTAGGCCACGTTCTATTGCAATGACATTTATCGTCCTAAGGCATCGAGCTACAAAAAAAAAGAAACGATTCTCTATCGATCATCGCACAAAGGAAAAGAACAAATATGCACCTTTCGGTTGTACCGAAAACACTTTTCTGCCATTAAAAACAATCGGCTACAGGCTAATGGCTTTCGGCTCCGCCTAGTCGCGGCTGGATGGGACGGGGACTGTGCCCGACTGTCGTCTTTCCCGAAGGCTTAAGGCTAATTGGCTATCCTGACGTGCGGACCAACGTTAACTCGCTACGGAATGTGTCACTCGACGGTAAATATGGTGGTGAATATCGGTTTCGGTTTTTGTTTTTCTACACGCTAAATACAACTGCTCTGCTGCACGGAATCGGAATGCAAAAATGGTTGACTATGGTTTGAAAAATACCGGAACGCACGCGGTGTAGGGTAAATTTACCGCGTGCACCTAAACGCACCCCGTTTGTGCTCCTATCTTTCTACTTCCTCTCTAAAGTCTCACATTGCTAAGGCGCTATAGTGTTTCGATTTTAAAAAGGTACGTTATTTCAAAACGGGTTTCACTTTTTCTCTCCTCCAACCAAATGCACTTTCTGGAAATTGTCTTTTTCGAAACATCGAATGGGTGGCGTACGTTTCGCAACGGGATTGTATACGTTTGGCCGTCGTCGTCGTTCTGTCCTGCGTTCTGTGTTTAGATTGTTTTCGTTCGGATATTGTTTCTGTCCGTTTCCCACCGGCAGGGACCGCATGCACCAGGATTGTTTACGTTTTACATTCTAACCCTCAACTCTGAGTCCTTACGAAGCTAGGAAACGCGCACGGAGTTTATACGAAGATTCTGCCTGCCACCAGATCCCTCTCGCTCTCTCTCTCGTTCTTTCTCCCTTGTATAGGTGGTAGTTTTACATGTGTCTGGTGTTACCGAAGTTGATGCCGCTCTGGGTGGCACCCTTGTTCGAGCCGTACTGCAGTGAAATTACGGTCTGACCGGCGCGCAACTGTTCGTCGCTGAACTGACGCTCGTTCTTGTCCGCTTCCTTCGGGCCGATCGAGGGTTTGCCGTACTTGCCCGCCTTGCGGCCGAGCGATTGAATGCAGATGACGACCGAGTTGAGATTCTGTCGCTCCCACAGATCGACGCTCTGGAACGTTTCCTGCGGCGGTACGCCGAACTTCTTGGCCGCTTCCAGAAACGCGGAGATGTTCTCCATACACTTGAACGCCATTTTGCTCGTGTTGACCTTCTTTACCGTGCCGGCTTCGATGGCGTTCGCGAGCGTACACAGCACGGTACCGTCCTTCAGCACCTCGAAGAAGTTGTCCATATCGCCGGACGTGTTGATCGGCTCACCGGTTACCTCCTTGATCCATTCCAGACATTCGGCTGCCAGCTCCTCACTGTACTTCGAGTTGATCTGTAACGAGCCCGAGCGGAAGTAGCGTATCGCATTATTGACTTGCTTGTCCCTTGAGCGACGGACGACGTGCCCCAATACGGAATGATCGTCATCAGTGTGTACCGCCTTGACCCTGGCACAGGTGGTGCTGATGCTGGCACACCCCATTTACTGATCCCTCCTTCCCCCTCCCCTCCCCTCCCCCCCCCTCACCGACGCATTGTCACCAAGGACGAAGAGCAATGCGCACAGCGCAAGTAATCGATCAAATGGAACGAGATCAGCTACACCACCCCTTTGGTTCGTGCAGTCATGATTGACAAGGAGAATGCGTCAGATAGAATCGTTTGCATAGAATTTTACACAACAAGTTAATCTACGATAAAAACTGCGCAGGCATGCACGCAGCGGTTTACGGAAGTTGTGAAAATTGTGAGCAAGTGGTCATCATTTACATACAGCGCTGCAACTGCACGTGGTTGCCTGATGTCACTGTAAATAGCTCCACCGCACACAGAGGGTTTAATTTGCTTCACAAACAAACACTCGCAACGCAACACATTCTTTCTCACCTGCATGCTCGATTGGCACAGCAAACCAACCGTATCTTCTTCCTGCACCATAGGAAAAGCCTTTCATCTGCCTTTTGTTATGGCAAGTGATGTCCAATCAGAGCAGTCGAAAGCGAAAGCAATCTGCACACGAAACTGACATGCAAATGAAGGTGCACTATTAATGGGGCCAACCGTTGTGTTGGAATCTTTTCAGTCAAAGATCGCACGGCAGCGATAGTTCGGTAGCACCTGATCGTGCCAGGGTGGTGTTTTTTTTGTGGTGATTTCTCTATGCTACATCGAGCTCAACAGGTTGACGACGCTGCAGGCGAGTGGAGTTCTTAATTAATTCCAACAATTAGCAACGCGCACATGTCGCACCGTGTGTGTAAGAGTGACTGTGTCGTTTTTGTTTTTATTGGGCTGGTGAAATCTATCATCATCTCGAAATTCCCATAAACACACGCGCCGGATAGGAGGGAAAATTTCCATCCTCCTCCAACGGTGTTAGCTTTTCCCGCCGTTGGTGCCAGCTTTAACGAACGTTTCGTTCAGGTGATTAATTGTGGCCGGCCGGCCGGCGGCGGTGGCGGTGGCGGTGATTCGGGCTCAATGTAGTATCGCCTTTTACGTCGCGATCTTTCTCCCTTGCTCCGATGACTCCGATAGTAACAAAAGTGTGTCCGCGTGCTGGCCGCGTCCGTTGCCATTTTTGGCCAGCGTTTAGACTAGCTAGCGCTGGGGCGCACACCTTCGCACCTTTCCCCATCCCGAAAAAGGTGATGGCAATGGCGTCGGAGCGTTCCAGACTTTCGCAACTCGTTTGTCGCGGCGGAACCGTGTGGAACGAATTACGAGGGGTACGACGTTTTACGTGGCTAGTTAACCGATACATCCTAATTTGTTTGCAGAACGATTACGGTTTATTAAACATCGCTGCATACCTGAGGAGAATGACTGCTGAATACTCTCGCTCCAGTTGACGTAAGCGGATGGGACGTGAGTCGAATATCAGTCGAACGCCGAAAGGGAATTCGAAACTGTTGACCGTGCCCAACAGTGTGTTGCTCATCTTGTGATTATACCAATCGAGCGCTAGATGTTTTCGGAGTGTTCGATGCATCAAAACGATCGCAAAACTATAAGCAAAGTTCAAAGTTGCAAACCGCAGCAGACACCATACGTCATCTCCATCGACGGTCGCCTCCGTTAACCTTCGCCTCTCTATCTCAGTCTCTATCTCTCTCTCTCTCTCTGTCTCTCTCTCTCTGTGTTTCGAAACGTCCCCGAACGCTGTCGGTTCGTTCGTAAAGATTCTTCCATATTTGGATTTAAAACAGTACCAGCGTACCCGTGAGCCGGCTATTCATGGCAGTTGTGTGGTGGTTGATGCTCTTGATGGTAGTAGAGACACAGACGAACCAGCAACTTGTTTCCAGCCGAGGTCTCGACGCGGTTGTCCCTGGTGGGCTCGAGCGCACTTCTCGCGCTGCTTTGGTGGTGTTGGTGTGACGGTCTTCGCAGGCAGCAGCCACCGACGATCGTGTGTAGGTTGCATCGTTGCTCCCGGAGCGGTGAAAACCTGTTCCACGTAATGCCGGCAAAGATGATAAAACCGAAAGTACACACCCGATCGCACCGAGTGAACCGGAATCTTCCAGAAATCGATGGATGTCAGGGGGGTACGAGTTGGATTAAATGTTGCTTTGGCTTTGCCGGCCGACCAGGAGGAACCGTGACCGTGTGAGCCTGGCGAGATCTCGCTGGAGACACCTCTCCCGGAGACCAACTCATAGCGACGATACGATACGCGTCTGCACGCAGTGCACACTTTCCTTGGCCCTGCCTAAATATGGCCATACGAAATCGAATGATTCTACCCCGATCGGACCGTGGTTTATAGCAGCAGTTTAGCTTCGTTCGCAGGCTAATCCACAGGCGCACAAATCGCGTACTGCCCCTCAAGGCCTACTCAGCAACCGAAAATGGCGATTTTGACAGGTTGAAGGACGTGCGGTTCTCGTCATCTGGTCGGGGAGGTTGGCGGCGTGCGTTATACAAATATTTTGCAAATGACTTGCCTACTGCGATGCCTACGCGCTGTACTTACTGACAGTACAGTGAAACACGGATGAAGGGGAGCTGTCAAACGCAATCACTGTGAATCGTTTGGGGCGTGAGTCAAATCGTATCATATCGGGCGAAATAAATTTACCAATCGCATTCCTTAATTCCACAACACATCCGGTGATGTTGTGTTCGGGTAAGCTCGCGCTTATCGGCTTACTCATCATTTACTTGTTGGAGCCGTACCATTTCAAGAACCCTGCCATAGTGCAATGCGCTGTTATGGGGCGTCCGTAATGTGACCTCCTTTCCGATAAAGATATTGTTTATTTTTTAACGAAAATTATGAACTGCTAGCGGGCGCCGATCATGCGTGATCGTTACTAGCAGCTGCACGATTTCACTCGAAGAATGTTCTCGCCAGCACAGCGCCACAAATCATGGCCAGCACATCTTTCCCTTTCAGCGGGTGTCGTTAAACTGACAAACCTTGTGTTAATTACAATCCGCTTGCAACAGCACCACCAATAGCCAGATAACATATGGTGTCTACTGCGCCGCCACACATGGATAGTGCCAGGCTCGTAAACGGGTGCTTGGCGTTTTGTTTTTACGGCCTCTTCCGCCAGCCCATTCTGGGTGGCGTTGAAAACTTTGCATTCAAATATGGAAACTCCTGCAAATATGCCACACCGCCGGCCCGATCCGGTCCCCTAGTTTGACCGAGTTTTCGAGTACGGGCACGGGCACGGGCACGGGCTCGAGATCCAGGTCAGCTCCGATGGCTCGGGACAACCATTCGGGGGCTGTTGGGTTTTGGCGTTGGCCGTAGTTAAAGCTAGTGCGCCTTGCCGTGCAGTATGGCGAGCGTCGTCTTAGTCAGCGATTCCGATGGCTGGAAAACGGTTTACCTTCAACCGATCGTCGCTTCTCGTGTGAAGTGGAAGGTTATTGTACTGGGTCTCCGCTTGCAAATGCGATTCATCATCATATATGGACATTATGTTTTTGTCGTGTAATTCGAAGACGCCAATGCGTCTTCCCTCGAAGGCGTTCTACCACGCTCGTCCGCAGGGAATTACCATAATCATAGAACCCAGCTCATCTGGCATCTTTTCCCCGGTTGGGTGTAAAAAGATACTACCGAGTGCGCACACGCGAACCGTTTCCAGTTAGAAACCAGAACGAAAACCACGCCGAAGCATCAGCAAAAAGCCACAAAGCAGAGGGTGAGCTGTTCGCTCGCTGATGAAGAGGCTCTGTGTGCTCTTCTTGGGAGATGTGTGGATCGTTTTTCCCGTGCTGCAGGTGTGGTACAGGAAACGCGCGATTAGGACGAATGTCATGCGATCCTGGCAGGGGCAGATACGGCATCATCATTAACGTCCAAACAGCGTTCAAATGTTATCTGTGTGCGTATAGCCCATAATAAGGCCGTAATAATTGATTAGCACCCTTACGTAACTGATATATTGCCGACAGACTTCCAAACAACAATGTGTTTATCCGTGGGCCGTGACTTCACGCCAATAGAGACGATGGGGTCGGGTCCCATAAAATCGATCCTATTTGTAGAGCTAATTGTTGAAACAAATTGACAATCTGAACTCTGCTGTGTATCTCTATCGCTGTCAAGTGGCTACACTTTCAATCCACGCCCCCAAGTGGATTGGACGTGATAAGAGAGGCAGGCGTTTATTGATCGGTTTCTGTTTATTGCACCTCCATCCCTATCGGAATCATGTGATCGAGTGCATCGTTCATGTGCACCATAATGAGTACGGAGATATTTTCGCAAAATACATTTGCCTCTTCCGCTTATCTTCCTCGACGTTGCTCGAGTGATACACACTGGTGACGTTGGTTGTGTCGTTTGTCGTTTGCCCGTTTTACCATCGGCACCCACCCCGTCGCCCAACACCCATTAACACGAATCGGCAATCGTCTTCAATTTCCATCGATTGGCATCACAATTGAATGTCGCCTCGATTCGCTATCGTTCGTACAAGCGGGAGAAAAAAAAAGATGCATATCGTTGATGAAGTGTTGTACTACCGGTGAATGAATACCGATCGCGATCGAATGATTTATTTTTAATGGCAATAGAACATTAACACCCTGCACCCGCCATGTCGTAAGGATGCTACAGGACAGTTTACTCAAATGGCACACCTAGCGAGAGCCTGCGCTAAGCTATCCTGGAAGTAATTACCTCTCCTGTTCATTTCGTTCATTTTCATTTTTGTTTTGCTACTCTCGCAACCACCATCCATCGGACGACCCAGTTCCAACTCTTTAACCGGTTTCTCCGAGAAGAATCCATGCTTCATGCTTAATCTGCGCTTCCCAAGCCTGACCGACCGACCGGCTGCTCAACAATTGCTAACAGTGTTGAAATAAAATTCGTTTCTTTTCACATCTCGCTCGGATATCTCGATTCCCTCGGCCGGGGTAAGTCGGGGTAAGAAATCACGACTTTTTCGGTGTTATTTCTGTACCGATTTGTACACGTCATTCACCGGACACCGTGAGCGTAATGATGATGATGATGATGATGATGATGATGTTGTTCATTGAAAAGGATGAAAAAGGAAGCAAAATGAACAAAGACAATGCCCTACGACGGGAAAGACTTGAATGCCACCTTCGTAGGGACACCCTGAATAACGCTGAAAATGGGTCAAATAACTTGTTTTACTTTCGGAACTGTGTTGGCAACATGTATTACCGTGAGCGGTCAAGATAATCGAAATTAAGAAGAATACTGCGAGTTTGTCGTGCTTACGAGCCGCCTAAGTCATGATCGTCCGTTAATGATATCTGGCAGATGGTCGCGAACAAGCACCTGTGTAGCCTCCAAATGTGCATCGTTATCTGGTATCTCTTTATAATGATCGTTGATGGTTTGTGTCTTCGATCGTTGGGACGATACGAAACGACAACAGCACGTTATCAACACCAACTCTGCCGCCTACATGATAGTACCATCGGTTGAAGTGACATACGCATCCACTACGATAAGAAGCTTAAAAGATTTCCCAACAGGAATGGAATTGAAATCTTCCGTCGTTCTACGTAACCCTCACCATAATGTTCATCCCGTTGAACGGTGCTCTAAAAGCATAGGCTCTCGAAAATTCCACTTTACCGGGTACGAACTCAACACCTATCGGCGCTGTTTCTATCTGTCAGACGATCTGACAACAATTATCAAATGCCAACCATCACTTGGCGTGGAACTAGCCTCTTGGGCCAGCAAAATATTACCTCCCCATTATGACAGGCCCCATCCCCATGGGTCTGCGCCGTTTCTTCGCGGGGCGTTGCGAATCGGCATCATCACGGTAGACGAGACTGCCAAATCATTGCGTTTGATTTGATTTGGGTGATTTTTACCCTGCGACCTTTGTGTCGGTGGCCCCGTAGGCCCTTCTCGAAAAGTGTACAGAAACGCTCCGGAAAGGTTGGTTCAATTAATCTTCAGCGTCCAGCCGGCGGGGTCAAGAAGCAAGAGCAAAAGTGGCAAAGTTGCCTTAGCAACGCGTATTGCGCCTCACAGGCTCACAGATCGATTGTGATCCAGTCCACGGCAGGCTTCTCGATAAACAACATTCAACCGCGCACGATGGCGTACATAACCGATAGCCTAGAATTGACCGCAACTCGGTTGGCTGGGAACGTTCTGGGAGAGTTGATTCATGGCTTCTACTGTAGTACGGACGAACCACAAACACACCGAACAACACACGTGCGATGGTTGATTGCGAGCGCGGATGACTAGATGTGATGGAGAACGTAAACCGCCATTGTAGTGCTATTTACCACCACATATCGACTCAAGCAGCTGATCAGCAGGTAATGGTGTATATTGAATCGTCTGCTTAGCGTATGTATTCAATCTGGCACATCCGTATCGTAATGAACTGTCTTTTTTGAAAACCCTTAACAACTGATTCATAGGATACAAATGGTGCAGGGTCAAATAATGTGTGTGTGAAAATATTTACACTCCTTTCCGACGAGTCACATTCGCGACATTGGGCGCAGGAGACTTCACCAGTTTACCAAAAGGCACTCAATTAGTGCCTCCTATCTGGCGTGATGAGAGCAAACAAGCCGTTTCCCATACAACACTGGTTGCCATTCAACGCTAAAGCGGCCACTCGTGCTGATAGGCGTCAACCGATGACTTCATCGTTTAGAAAATTGTACACTATCGCTTGCATCACTTCACACGCTAAGTTTAAACTTTTATTGAAAACAAAACCACCTCGATGATGCTCGCATGGAATGGGCAGGCAGGGCAGGCACGTACACTCCTCTCGAAAACAATTACAGCAGCAGCAATCGCATCGTTTGCCTCTAAAACCGTTTAATGGTAGTATCGTTGCAGCTTATCTGCTGCAAACGGCGCACTACAAGTGTCCATACTACATGACGTCCCCAAGGGGCCTGGGAGCTTATCTATGATTTATTTTCTCCCTCCATTCTTTGACGGTCCATTTAGCGAGCTAATGAAATCCATAACCCCCTGCGCTACGAGTTGCGCGGCGATGACTCCACCATTAGAGTTGACAGAAGCTCCGCTCGACTATCGACTATCGCAGAGTGTGCCAGACACACGGTGAAACCTTCCAACGGATTTACACAATTTAGTCCAAGTGTGTGAGTGTGTGTGAGCGCACACCCTTGTACGTCCTGTGTACTCGGAACATTTTGTGAGCGAGCACACAAATTAACGACAATCCCAACACTAATCATGCGAGAATGGAATGGATGTCTCGCGCAGATGTTCGGCTGTGCACACCGGCTCATCATTTGCAAAAGACTGTCCCGCCCGTCCGCCCGACTCGACCCGCCTTCGAGGCGCGTTGTTCTGGCGTACGAACGGTCTGATGTTTCATAAAAAATAATCAATTTGATTGATTGACCACCCCCCGAACGTCCCCGGCTTCTCAAGTGCCGACATATCAGACCCCAAAAATATAGATGACTTCAGCGTCAGCGGAGAACGCGGAACTGACAGACTGATCTAATACCACTCCATAGCCAGCTGTGGATCAGTCGACCCGCGATACAAAACTCTTCTGTCATACCGTGAGCCGAGCAAGCCGTGAGTCAAACTTCGCGCTCAGTGAGATCCCAGCTTACTGCAATGCGGTGGATGACGGTGGAATGTTACCTACCGAAACGATTGGGCGACGAAAACCGACCCGATGTGTCACTAACCCGAGCGCGGAAGGAAGTTTCTGTTTAACAAACCCGTTGATTGATGTGACTTCCACGAAATAAGTGCGTTTCACCACTCCACCATATATGCGCTGCATTTCGATGGTGTAGATGAGGTGACGGTTCCACAGGAAGTACGTCATCATGACCATCTGACGCGTACAAAAAACCACTCGCGGACATTGCGAAGCGTTGCAACCGCGCTTATCTTTTCCACCCAGCCACGCTCCATCGGAACGTCGGACACCTTTGGACGCTCCTGCACGACGTTGTTTACGGTGGTTGTTTCGTACCCCAATCGATAGATAGCGCTATCAGCGTTGTTCCAAATTCCATTGGCTGTATTTTGGAGAAAGAATCAATACCCACAGAAGCGGTTCACGGAAACGAACGGACGGAGCGTTTCGTAGCCTAAAGCTGGCCAGGCAAAAGTGAGCGCCTTAAATTAATAAACACATTACGGTGGAATTCGTACCAACGAATGCATGACATTAGAAGCTCAGATTGATATTGGCGCCTGCCTTTCCCGGATCTTCGATCGGATATAGTTTGAGACTAAGGTTTCCAAAACATCAAATTTATCTAGCGATCTACTGTAACCGGAACGACGATGTACTGCTCCAACACAATGATTACGCTACCACACGCCCAAATAGAAAGCAATTAATCATATCCTATCCAACGGTATACCGAATTGAGCGTGCGCGCGCGCGCAAAAAGTCACACCGATTGCAACTGCTCAACTGCCCATGTCGACGGGCGGCCATGTGCACGGCCAACGGTCGATTCAGGGTGCCGAATGTTTGATGTTTTACATTTGTGGCAATTAAACACCCTCCGCCGTAGGAGGGCACAATAATTAGTGCCAGCGCTAATGGATGCGGTGCGGTGTGGAAAGTGCAAGGAGATAATCCAGCGAGATTACAGAGCTACCGTCCAGAGTAGGTTTGACCTCACGGAGAGCAGGAAAAGGAAGATTTCTGCACAAATGACCCACTTTGCTCTAGTGCGGTAGCGTTAGCTTCCTTAGCGAAACTTCTGCCCACTCTTGGAGCGAGCGTTTCCGAACCTCCACTCAAGCGAACTTTCTGCACCACATTTTGGAACTTAAGGGGACACACTCCAGACAGCGGGATGCACTCTCGGAATGGCTTAACATACGAGCGGGTGAGACAGCACCAGATCTCATCACCATAAGGCTTACTCAATTTGTGAGCATAACAAATAACAGTTCATCCATCAACAATCTCCAACAAACCTTTTATCCCCTTCCACTCCGGAGGGTTTGTAACGGAATCGACAACAAATTCCCCGCTTGGGCGCGTGCCTAAGACTCTTACACCAATAAAACTATCACCATAAACCCGCGTGCAAGGGTTGTTTTGAAGCGATTTCCTCCCGTCGCGAGAAAGACATGGCAACCGCTCACGGCGGCAAAGCGCCTCGAAGCGTTCGGTACGATTTCGGATCAGTTCTTCGTCGCCGCTTAACGGCACCATGCGTCACGCATGAATTCATTGTTTTCGGGTTTCGGGCTGCGAGCGAGTACTGAGCGGGGTGGCCGGAGCACCCCGACCCTGTTTAGAAAAGCCAACATTATTTGGCGTCGAATTCAATGCGTCCAAAACCTGACTTGACTCGACTGCTCGATGCTCACCCGGTTTCCGGTGTAGTTGGTGAGATCTTCACTTCGCACGATGGTTCTATTATTTTTATGAAAAATATGTGAAAAGCACTTAAGATCCAACATGAGCACCCTCAGGACAGTCTAGTAGGGCATCCGGATTAGCTGCCCGTTGAACCTGACTATTGTTCTTGCTATCGAAGAACTTTATCTTGCACGAATGTGCGCTTGCCGTTCGTTACAGTTTTACAGTACACCCGCAGTAGATGACGTGAAGGTGATGCACTGCTTTCACAACAAAATGTTTCCGCACACACAAACACATAAACCTTCCCTTTTTATCGCGTGCCACCCGTTTGGCAGCTGAATGGGCTTTTGGCTTTGCTGGGGTAGGCCATATTAAACAAACATACTTCCTCTCCTCTGTCACCCGGCGTGCCGTCTTGGAGCAGGTAATGTGGATGCTTTGTACGGAGTGTTTGCGCGTGAAAAGCACCTTTATTCCGATAGCAACAAGTTCTTTGTGGGATGGGTAGAAGGGCAATCTTGGACCACGGTGCGTAGCGAAGTGCTGGACCACCAACACGATGGCCTTTGGTACATCTTCACTTCGGCGTTAGACGCGTTGGCGTTGGCGGTCAGCTAGCGCTAGAAGGCGTTACTTTGCAAGGCCTACGAGGAAGCCTTCATGTCAGGGCTCGTCAAAACGGAGTCAAGGTTTGCTGTTTATAGCGAAAAGTACGGTGCTCAGACGGCCCGTTTCGCTGGAAGTCATCAGAAATTCTATCTGGAAACACCATTACTTTCTTCCATTCATTTGGCCGGGCCGAGTTTTAGCGAGACGCACGAATGAATGCTTACTGTCCTTGAATGCGACACTTGAGATTTTATCCCACGCTTCTCACGAATAATCACCCCGCGTTGGGCGTTGGAAGTTGCCGTTTGGTTGTTACTCGTTTCGTCTCCTGGATCTCCACCGGTTCCTCCACCAAACATTCACCGTCCACCAGCGCGCAGCACGGTGCGGAAGCAGAGTTTCGAAAGCTGTGCCTGTGTTCGTGGGCTTAAAGAGGATCTTGTTGAAGACCAAAAACGCGAAAGATTATGCAAGGCGAAAGGAATGCTAGCTGCCCATGCTGGTATGCGTGCTGCCAGACTTCGTGAGTCATTCATTCAAGCATCGGAAGCAACAGCGTCCGTTGGCGATGCCGTACATTTGAATTTGAATTCAAACTTCAAATGCTCTTGAACGCAAATGCGGTTGACCGACGCACAGACTTAGTTGCCATGGCAACCAGCAACGTGTTCGCGTTCATAAATCAGTGCGCATCGAGCAGATTGGAGGGTGATGGGCACCATGATTGAATGGTGGTTTGTTTTTTTTGCTACAAAAAGGACCATTAACGCCTTAGTAGTGGTAAATACGGTGAATTCACATACACACCTCACTCGATTTAGATCACCTGGACGTGCGAGCTAAGGAAGGGACGTGTGGTACGTATTCCGGTTAGGTATGATTTTTTTTCTGTGGTGACTTCTTTCTCCATGATTATTGCTCGTTTTTATTCCCCTTTCGCGAGGCGATTCATGGTGAGCCACAAGGAACAAGGACGCCAAACATCCGTGTTTACCTGACTGCGAGGTGTAGCAGTAAAATAGCTTTGTATGAACCAGCACAAAGCGCGCCACGGAAACGAACGTGACGGTGAAAAAAGATTTAAAAAAAAACTGCCCCATGGTACACGCAAAGTATGATCAAGTGAGGAGGATGACATCATTTTCTGGTGGTGGGCTTTTTTCGTACTAAAAAATATGCCTTCTTTTTGCCGTTTGCTTTCGCTAGTTTGTTCTTCTGCAAAACACCGCTCAAGGCGCGTCCGCGTAGCGATAATGCGAACCAGCGACACACCTAGTCGCTTTTTCGAACGAATCCGAGAACATCTATCAACTTCTTCATTTGGCTGCATCCTGTATTTCTTAACAAGGATAGTTCCATGCGTTCTAGGACCGCCTAAAAAAAGGGACCAATTCCAAATCAGAAGCAGATCGCAACATGGGTAGCAGAAAAACCATCCTACTGTGGCACAAATTAATTCGCTGCAGGAAAGGAAATTGAAATGAAAACGCAAATAACAATAATAAAGAGTCGGAAACTCCACTCCGGGCAAAGGGCTGTCTTTCGCTCGCCACCAGGAAGGAAAAAAAAATATTTAGGTTCGAATTCGAATGTCCAGTGTGTGTGCGTGTGTGTGTGTGTGTGCTATCCGGGACTAAATTTGCAGCAGATGCTTTCGGGCAGCTAATTGAGAATTAATTGCATTTGCAACGCGAAATGCGGGCGAAACGTTTAACGGACCTCTAATCAGCATAATGAAAAACACATTAGCTTTAGGTCAGCAAGAAAAAGAAAAGTCGCGGTACGAAATTGAGACGAAACGTTTACCCACAAAGGAAGCGTTTTTGGATGAACAAATAAAGATGTATGCTGCTTTGTGTGCTAAAATATGATGCTATCTCCAACGAGAGGTCACATTTATGGTGGCATGTGCGTGCGAGTGCTTGCGTATAAAAGGGTTTATGATTTCATTTGCCGTGTTACTCGTTATGTTTTGGGGAACGGTTTTATGTGATCTGAAAGAAACGGCACGACAGCGAATCGCAAAATTGAAGTTCATATCTCGCTTATATGGTAGCGAAGGCGTGGTAGCTTTTGGCGCGGTCTCCAGGGTGCCTTTGATTGATTGCTTCGCATGAACAAGCATTTTTTTCTTTGCATGTAAAACTTCCAAAACATTTTGAATCGCGACATCTGTTAGTATGATTTGCACGGAACTTGTGATGGTTTGTAGTGCTCTCTTGCAAATAAGCTCTCTAACGAACCATTTCAAAACTGCTAACACAAATGCACGGCCTACTTGGAGAAATTGCTGCAAGTTTAATCCCGTGTTGTCCCTTTAACGACGACCACAGTGCACACACAAACATGCACTGACGACGCGGGATGGATGGCCAAAGTAAACGCAGTCAGACACACGTTCTCCAAGCACGGGGCTGAAAAGCGGGTCAAGTGAGGCAGCGAAAAGGCATAACCACACGAATAACGAACGAACAAACGAATAACGAAAAAAAAAAACTTATCAGGCTCGAGGCAAACGGGTTGGCCGAAAGTGCGGCTGGCGCGCGCACACCTGGTGCGGGAGGGATGGTACCGGGCGCACACACAGGAAACATTCCAATCCCGGTTCCCAATATTTGTCTTTCTCTCCCTGTTCTTCACACGAGTTCACGATAAAGCCGCCAGAATGGGACGGTATTATATCACTGCGCGAAGAAGCAATCACATTCGTGTGGCCGGGCGGCTCCGGGATGGAGAAATGCAGATTGACCGAGCTGAATTCCTCTGGGCGATCGTCTCGCTCGGATGCAGCACGGGTGTCTCCCACGCAACAGCACCGGTTTTGGGGACGGGAACGAAAGCCCAAACGGCGACAACAGAAGACGAAAACTGAAACTCACCTTTCGCTGGGCTTCGGCGGCGAATCCGGATTTCGGTGCACGGTGCGTCGACATGGTGACTGTACAACGGATGGATACCTAGGCTTGGCCGCAGAATAATGGGGCTTCCTTCGGGAAAGGGCGAGAAAATCGCAAGCAAACAAGGCAAGCAAGCACACGCGCGATGCTTTAACAGCACGGATGATGGTAGTGGCAAAAGCGCAAGCACAACGACGGACGCACACGTCTGAACGCGAACACGGCACTCGAAGAATTAAAACCGAAACGCACCGCAGCAGACTCGAGCTCGCGTAGACCGTTTACTATCATATGCTACACACCGCGACTGCAGCATGCTGTCTCGCATGCTTTCATTTTTTCATTGGGCCTTTCGTCGACCGAACGAGACATCGAACGAATACACATAGGCCAAGTGCACCGTGCAATCGTGCAATCAAATGGCTAAAAACAATCTTTATAATACCCTTTAACTAGTGCGAACACTAGTTTTTAATATTACTATTAGTAATACATATTTTAAGCAATACTTTTTCAACTGTCCGTGCTACATGAGCCGGGATTATTGGTTTGGACATATTTTAACCGCATTTATCAAAAAAAAAGCACAAAAATTATTTGCGAATAGCAAAATGTTTATTTATTAAAAATTGTTCTCGTTTTGAACACGTGTTACACACCCTGTGCAAGCGCAGAGTTCAATACTAAGTTTATACTGTACCGTTCAAGAGTTGTACCCGGATTCAAAATCGGATTAGATTGGTTCGAGACCAGAATCGAAGCATACTTCAGCTATCGCTTCTTCAAATGCAAACATGTGGGTGGAAATCTAAAAAGGATCGTTTTTGTTCAAGTCTCGTAACAGATGATGTTGAAAATGTTTATGAGTCACAAATACATAGTTTATAGTAACATTCGATCATATTTTAACGTTTATTTTACGTTCGATTTTACCATAACAGTTTGATCGCGCTATAGTTCACCTGTATTGCAGTGTAGTAGTATGTTTGGTTAGTCTTTTGCGCTCGCCGAATATTGCACGACATTCATGTAAAGGTGCACAACAACAACAGCGCGTATCACGCACCGAATTACAAAAAGCAGCTAACATTTGAATCCTTGACGATCGGTAGTTGATCGGCAGGCAGTGCAAAGGATGGTCGGAAGTGCTGTGCTACACACAAGGCGTGCTGATAAAGTACGTTGGTGCATTGATTATTTACGTCCGATGGTATTACCATAATCCATTCGCGAGTGGAGAAACCGGTGAATGTGAAGCAAAACAAAAAAAAAGGAAAACAGATGCCCGAAATAAACAAAATCAAACCGACCGTTCGTGCGAACAGAATATAAATTAATTCACTAATGCTTCTGGCTTTCTAGAGCAAGCAGTTGTAACTAGACAAATTCCTTGTTTTTCCTTTGACGTTGGTAACATTTTCGAGCTTGTATGGTGGGGTTTGCTGGAATATCGCTGGAAGTGCTGGAACGGATGGCAAATAACGATCTTCTCGAACGGATTGGCTTCGTAATAATAACTATCTATTTATCCCTTGTGCGTGAGGTTTTCATACCTCCACGTACAGTACTTTAATGGTTATGAGTTTGCGTTTGCTTCAACCGCACAGGGAGTTGATGGTATGTGTTCTTTTAATGTTTGCGTGTTTTTTGTGGCAGTTAGTTCCGTTTAAACCAACTCCAATCTCTTCATCTCTTTGAACAGTTCCTTGCCCATCTGGGCTGGGCTTCTGGTGACGATCACACCTGCCTTCTCGAGCGCGTTGATCTTATCCTGGGCACCTCCCTTTCCACCGGAAATAATGGCACCAGCGTGTCCCATACGACGACCGGGCGGGGCCGACAGGCCAGCAATGAACGACACCACCGGCTTCGCTTTGATGCCCTGCAAATAAAAAAAAAGTTGTACTATTGCCAACGAAAAATCACTAGACCAAACGTTTGCAACGTCCAACCTACCTGGTTATACTGCAAAAGATAATCGGCAGCCTTCTCCTCGGCAACACCACCGATCTCACCGATCAGAATGATACCCTTGGTATCGGGATCCTTCAGGAACACCTCCAGACAGTCGATGAAATCGGTTCCGTTGAACGGATCACCGCCAATACCGACGCACAGCGTCTGGCCGAGGCCGACTTCGGTCGTCTGGTGAACGGCTTCGTACGTCAGCGTACCGGAACGGGACACCACACCGATTTTGCCGCGTTTGTGAATATGTCCCGGCATAATGCCGATTTTGCACTGAAAAAAATCAAAGCGAAAACAATCCAACATTCATTCAACCATCCACGTAATCGGTTCTCACCACAAGCAGGCCTTGCCAACCGTGGTTCACACATTGTTCTATTTATATCCGCGTACAGTTTGCTTAAATTGTTCACCGGCTCCATATGGCATTGAACAGTACCACAGTAACAACAACAATCACGAGCGCTTCTACTCGATGCGATGTCATAATTAATTAGAAACAAGGAAAAGCGATCGCACACTCGAGCATTCCAAGAGACAAATATCAACGGATCTTGTTTACATACACCAATCTAGTGGGCCGGCTAGGGTAGCGTCTTATCGCTTCCCGCGCACAAGAGGTCAATTCATCGGTGTAGACTGAACTTTGTCTCGTGCAGATAATGCAACCATCATCGGTCGGTACATCGGTTTTCACTAACAAAAACAACGCCACACGCACAAACACGCACACACAAACGACCGACTGAGCGTTCCCATTTCGACACCCAATCAACGAAGTTGTTCCACCGCTTAGCCCGATATACTTACTTGCTCGGGCGCAATGATGCCGGGGCAGTTGGGGCCGACGAGACGGGACTTATCCTGTGCCAGCAGGGCGTGCTTCACCTTCACCATGTCGTGCTGCGGGACACCCTCGGTAATACACACGATCAGTGGCATCTCGGCCTCGATCGCCTCCATGATGGCCTTTGCAGCACCGGGCGGCGGCACGTAGATGACCGTAGCTTCAGCACCAGTGGCCTTCTTAGCTTCGGCTACCGTGTTGAACACGGGCCGCTCCAGATGCGTGCGGCCACCCTTGCCGGGGGATACGCCACCGACCAGCTTCGTGCCATATTCGATCGCCTGCTGGGAATGGAAGGTTCCCTGTTTGCCGGTGAATCCCTGGCAAATCACTTTCGAGTTCGAATTAAGCTTTAGATTCTTGCGCGTCGATTCGTAGCTCGCGAAGCGGATGCTTGTCGTGAAACCATCTAAAAAAGAAGAAAAATATTATATGTTAATATCGTCGCGATCATCTGCGATACGTCATCGCCTTAAAGGTTAACAAGCCTTTTTTCCGTCGCCAACCTTTCCTCTACCAACCGTGGCGAATGATAGCTTGGAGAGTGAGTAATCAATACAAGACCAGCCGTAAGATTTAATCGCGCAAACCAGTTGATTAGCATTGATAATAAATGCAGCAGAAACTGATTACAGATCGCACATCGTCGCACAATATATCTCGGTTTGTCCTCAGAGTCTTATTAGGGATTATGTAATTTTGCCAACTGTTTTCCGAATTCCGCCTTTCTCAGGAGCTATGGGTCGGCCGGGGAGCGTCCAGTTCTTACCTTTTACCCGCGAGAAAAGTCGTGCACTTGCGGCAGCCATTGCTAGGAGCAGAAAATGCGGCTGGAATTTACTTTCAGAATCGAAGAACCTTCGATGCAATTCGCGTTTTCAATCGGCCGTCGAAAGAAAATCAGCGACCTCGCTTTTAACAAAACAAACGTCAAGCGTGTCTCGATGACAGTTACGGTAGTGGCACAGCGGGCGTAAACTGTTCCGGTAATTTTATTTCTTGTGATAAATTTTCAAAGCTGATTCTCTTTTTAAAATAATCCAACTAACTAAGAGCAACGTCAATTATTTGATGTAAGACATAATTAACTCAAACGATTGGTTATGTGTAATATGTTCGCTGTTAACGATATATTCCATCCAAGTTCAGCTTCGTGGTGAAAAGTAAACAAAAGTGAAGCGAAATGAAACCACCAAATTAAAGCAGGATTTTACTTTTTATCTATGATTTGATTTCTAAACCGCTGCGAACAGTAGTTCTTAAAGACAGCTGTTGATTACAAAAAAAAAAGTATGTATTGTGTTATGTGGAATGGGGATTCATGGAGATTGTTACACGGAGCACCTTAATGCACGTTGTCAACCTTTCTTTCCTTCTTTCTTAGCGAAAGCCAGCCAAATTACATGTCCAGGATGGTTTATTATACGATCTACAAAATTAACGAATGACTCATTTATCTTCGCTTCCTGCAATGGAAAAATGCATCGATTAACAGAAGCTCATTCGGTTTTCCACTCGAGTTCAATTCTCACCTTTCTCTGGTACTTGCTGACTGATTTTGGCTAGCGCTTCAAACGTTCTCGGTTCCCAAATCGCTAAGTCAGCCAGCACTTTACGATTCAGCAGGACATTGTTCTGATAAAGACCGTACTGGAATTCTGCAAACTGCATACCATGTTGCTCACAGCCGGCATTCACTCGCTGGGCCCACAGTTCACGCATATCTTGTTTCTTGAGTTCGCGACCTTTGGTAGCGTAGGCAAGGGCACGGTTCACGTTCCTTATTGCAATGGAGTAACAGTTACGTCGACGACCGATGAAATGCTGAAAAAGGACAAATAACACACATGAATGCTCCGGAACCTCTCTGGATCATGCAGTCTGCCCGCTGTTGTTAAGCACTCACTGAAGCCAGCTTGAAAATCCTTCGTTTCCTCCAGAACTCGTCCGGTCCACGGGATCGTACGAAGTTAACCAGAGAAGTAAAAACCATGTTGCTGTGGGAAAATACACTATTTCTTCGGCTTTAAAGCACTACAATTTTTCCCGGCGATGTGTTGTGCCGATGAGAAACAAAACAAACGTGTGTTGAATTTTACGTAATTTGCTGTCAGAAAAGATTGTCAAATGTCTTCCGTTTTCCAGCAGATGGCGTTTGTAGCAATCAAAACAAACTGTACAGACAACAAACAAAACAACAGTAACAAATCGGGCGTAAAGTAGGGAAAGTAGCACAAATAATCATTTTTTTAGGGTGTAATACTTTGCAGGGAACACTGAATTTAAGCACAACATGTACAAAAATTCCTTTGAAGTAACGGAGCACAGCTATTGAGCAGAAACAGTGAAAAAGTCCTAGAATTCGAAGCTGAAACTTGCCGGTACACGATGGCTACGATGCTTTGCTACGAAGGAAGGCTGAGTCTCTACTGCTTTCTGGGCGGAATGGTTAGTTTGATAGTTTTCTATGGAGCAGATGCATTTTGGTATGACGAAAACGTGTGGACCAAGGTGGGACTGGCTGTGGGCTACTATGTAGCACTGAATGTCGCCATCCGGATAAGATATAATCCGCGAGATTATCAGGTGAGTCAGGTGCGGATAACAGATGTTTCGAAATTCCATCATCTGCTTATGCTTCTAAACAGGTAGCAGTGAGGGCATCCTTTCTTGGAGCTGTGCTGTCGGCTGGGATCACTGTTTTCCTGTACGCGCACGATCGCTACAAGTCGTTCGGTATCTACGCCACGCTGATGGCGTTATTCCATTACTCAGAATATTTAGGCATAGCGATATGCAACCCAAAAACGCTCTCCCCCGATTCGTTCATATTGAACCATTCGCTACACTACGCTCTGGCAGCCGCAGCTAGCTGGGTAGAGTATTTCGTAGAGGTGCACTATTTCCCCGGTAAGATAGGACAGCTTGATGGTTGACGAGGTTTTTTTTTCTCTCTCTAAATCATACTGATAATTTAGAGTTGTTTGTTTGCAGAAATGAAAACGTACCGATTGGTGTGGGCAGCCGGTGTGTTGCTCTGTCTGGCGGGGGAATCGTTGCGGAAAGTGGCCATGATAACGGCAAGCAAAAACTTCAGTCACCTTGTACGGACACGATGTTAAAACGACCCCATGGAAACACCCTTCTAATGTACCGTTTTCCCCGTAGGTCCAATTCGAGCGGCACAACGAACACGAACTGGTGACTCACGGTGTCTACGGATGGATGAGACATCCATCGTACGTGGGCTGGTTTTACTGGTCTATTGGCACACAGGTAACCGACAACATTTGATCACAAACAGAAAGGTTTCGATTGCTTATCCCATCCAACCCGCCTCCAGATAACGCTCGCGAATCCCGTGTGCTTTGTGATTTATGCGATCGCAAGCTGGAAGTTCTTCCACGACCGGATACTGATGGAGGAAATCACGCTGCTGAACTTTTTCGGCGAAGAGTACGTCAAGTATCAGGAGCGCGTACCATCCGGTCTACCGTACATCAGAGGGTTCCGTGTAGAACCATGATATTTCGAGCATGATCCTGACCTACAGGATCAATCCAGCTTCCACCCGGACACACGAAATGAGACTGAAGACAATAACGAGCGGATAGTGTTGGAGGGAGCAAAAGTTGACACGGACCGTAGACGAAGCGTTAGCGTGGGAGGATCGGAACACGCCGGTGTACGTAGCACCCGGCGCTACTCGGGAACGTACGATAATTGTGACGATCAAGACGCCTCTTCGTTGGTGTAGAGTACAATCGCAGGTTGAAACAATCCCTCAAGAAGGTTTCTAGGTTTCTTTTTTGTTGTTTGTTTGTTCTCTGCATTTTTTTGATACACAAACGTACAGTTTAAAACTATGTAATAAGTGTATTGTATGGTGGTGAAGATCGTCGAACGAGATGCACAGAAACAAGTCGTAGCAGCGACCACGACACGGGAACACATCCCGCGGTAATTAGAAACGAAGCACACACAAATCAACCCCGATGGCGGACAGCACTACCGAAACGGTATATATTTATATTTTCTAAACAATACAGACTAACGTAGTTCTAGTGTGGTTATACTAATTTATGTGTAGTTAGTTTACCGTTGTTTTCTTTGCTAAAACCTAACAAATTCCTGTGCCACAAACGACACACACACACACACACACACGCAAACACAAAGCAAAACTCGTGAAAATACAAAACCGTTGATAGAAAGGTGTTAGTTCCGTTCGATGCGCACTTTGGCCGATTCCTTCACGTTAAAGTTCGGTACGCGATCCTTCTTGCCAAGGATCTTAGTGGTCGGCTCGATGTAGGTGACGTTGCTGATGATGCTGAGCACGCGGCGCTCGATGATGCCGAGGAACAGTTTGGCGTTGTTCAGTGTCACCCGCCGTTCGTTGTTGAGCAGATTCAGTATGGGCGCTTCGTCGCACATAAGAAGTCTGCAAGTATGGAATGGATGCAAAATTAACTCACGAGTTTGGTGAGGAGCCCTTTTGCCAAGTTTCTTTTCTCACTTATATATCCTTTCCGCCATTCGGAGCAGTTCGTCGAGCTTCACGTCGAGCTTTAGCTTTACTTCTTGTGCCGTGTCGGCCGCCTCACGGCACTCCTGCTCGGCCAGTCGCAGTGCATCGATGTTATCATCCTGCGAGTGCTCCTTCGATTCGTTGATTGCAATTTGCTCCGCTGTGGGAAACAGTGGAACAGTGAGCAGAGCGCATATTGCCGTGCAGTGAGATGTACTCACCAATGTTGTCCTGCAGCAACTGCACACTTTCGGTGAGCGTTTCCACCTCGTGGCTGAGCTCGTTGACGTAGTTGAAGAGCGCAAAGTTCTCCTCCTCCTTCTTGATGAACTTTGCCACCAGCCGGTCGATGTCGTCCTCGCCGGAGAAGTTCATGATGCGCGTCATGATCTGCTCGTACTCCTGGTACTGCTTTTCCAGGTGCTCCAGCATCTTCTTGCGCTTCTGCGCTTCGCGCTCCTCCAGCTCCGCGTTCGCCCGCCGCTGGCCTTTGATGCCAAGGAACTCTTGCAGCTTTGCGTCGTGATCCAGCTTCCGCTGCAGCTCCCGCATCTCCTGTATGTGCGCCAGCTTATCGCTCTGGCCCTTGTCCTTGAGGATTTGCAGCTTGGTGCAGAGCTCCTCGCGCGTGTCGTACGCCGAGGTGGCCTGCTCGATCAGATCGATCATGTAGCGTTTGCCTTCGTTCAGCTTGCTCACCAGCTTCTCCCACATGATGTTGAAGGTGGCCCGTTCGGTGAGCATGTGGTCGATGGTTTGACGCAGCTGCGCGTTTTCCGCCATCACCGCACCGGCCCGCTTGTTCACCACATCCAGCCGGTTCTCCAGCTTCTTCACGGACTGCTGCGCTTTGGCAATGGTTTCGTTGTACAGATTGTCCGTCACCTCGTTGTTCCGTATCTCGGCGATCTCGCGATGGATCTTTTTAATGTGCCCCTCCAGCTCCCACAGGGCGTCCTTTTTCGTCTTCAGCGCTTGCTGTGCCTTTTCCTGCCGCTCGTAGCCAAGCTCCAGCACGGCTTCCAGCTCCTGTTCGCGCTTCGAGTGCGTCCCATTTTCCTCGCAGTTCAGCTGCAGCTGCAACTGTTGCTTTTCCTTCTCGAACACGCGTATGTTTTGCTCGAATTTACGCAACGCTTTCGATTTCGCCTCCATAAACGTGGCCCGCTCATTCTGCAGCGTCCGGAGCAGCTTCTGCAGACGCGATATTTCCGCCTCCGCCAGCTGGTCCATCTCGTACTGCTCGGCCGCCCCGATTTCCGAGGCCATCTTCGGTTGGCTGGACATGGTGGGGTTCGGTTTTTTCGTCACTCAGCACGTGAGTCAGTCGTCTCTTTATCTGGGAAGCAGCGAAAGGAGGCAACCGTTAATGAGGAAAACAAATAGTTTCTCGTCGCTCCCAGACGGTGCAACGATGCGCCGGCCAACGAAAGGCGCTCGCCCAGCGGAACACGCCGGAGGCCGGAACTTCACTGCGCGGAGTGAAAATAGCCGAAACAACGTTGCAAAACTGGTGCAACAATTAGCATAAATAAATCGTTTGATTGAAGATGAATACGCACACCGCAGAGCAGGAAGTGCAATCGGTTCGCTTGTTTTGGGAAAGTTACTACTTTTGCTGCTGCTGCTGCTGTTGTTGGAGGCGGAAACAAAAGCCGAACGGCGTGGCTGAAAGAAACACGGTGGAAAGAAAAACTCATCTCCCGCGCACGCTTTACCTCACGCGCGTTCGTGTGCAACACAATGGTGCGAATATTGTGCACGATCTCCCAATTCCCAAAACGACACAAAAGGAAGCACTAGAAACAAAAACAAAAAACAAAAAAAACACTTTCTATCTCCGTTCCTACAGCGACCAGCTCGGGAAAGGAGGCGGCACGCACCCCACACCAAAATGGGGACACTTCCGAGGGACGCGGGTAAAGGGAGAAAGAAAAAAAAACAACACCTAAACCTAATCCGACGCGAATCGCACCGGGTGAAAATTCTACTTATGCGTCGGGTTGACGCTTGACGCACAAACAATTGATTTCTGTTTCAACTTACTCTTTTGTTTTAGAATTTCACTTTCATCGAACGGGCGGCGGATTTGCGGCGGAGAATGGTGTGAACATTCCGCACCACTGCTTTAAACGGATTGTCGCGCTGCGGAAATGCGACACTTGCGAACTACTCGGCCGGAATTGAGGAAGTAAGCAAGTCGCAAGTCGGGGAATGTTTTCCATCTTTGTTTGATCGATGACCGAAGCGATACCATGGATACCACGGGCGCGGTTTGGTGTGGAATGCAATGGTTGCCTCGATCCATCGTTGCGGCGTGCTAACTGCGAAAGCATCACGGTATTGCGATCGAACACATCGGCCACCGGCCGCCGGACACATCCAGCCCAATTAATCGAGAGGAATCAATAGTGAAAGGCCTGCGGGTGGGTTTTTATTGTTGTTGTTTTTGTTTTCAAACTTCCGCGGGTCATTAGGGCGACGCACGTTTTAATCGCTTCCTCCAATAAGTCCGCTCGGTTGGGGGGCTCGTCCCAACAAAAAGTAGGGCTGACTTCATCAATGTGAACTATTTCGTGCGGAGGGTTATGCTTCCGGGAAGCATGGCGCTAGGAGAAGTGTCGACAGGGTAAAGAAGTGCCGACACTTTGGGAACCGTTTCCCCGGGGGCAACGACAGCAATGGCCTCTTTTTTTTTTGGAAATGCTTCAAAGGGAATAACGGGACAAAAGACAAGCATGCAACCGAGGATGCATTCACATGGTTTGTCGCCCAGGTTCCGCCGGGGGTATCGAGTTATGCAATTTGTAAGAGTTGTTGTTGTTTTGCTTTAAAAAGCCGCGACTCTTTGCTGCGGTAATTAGGTTTATGGTCTGATTTCATTACCGGAATAAGGAAATAGGCCTAAAGGGGCAAGGGTTGTTTGTGTTCCCCTCCAAAAGGGTTTGATACGAAACGCCATCTCCGCATTATTGGCGCACGGTTCAGGGGTATACTTATGAAGAAGTAGGTGTTTTTAATTACACGGTTACCGGGAAGTGTTTTAGTGAGATCCCAAAAATGTTTGAATTCGTCTCATTTTTTTTTCACGGTAACCCACATTTACGAAGCGAGAAAAGCAGCTTCGTTTGACGCTCTGAAGTAACAGGAGAGCAGACAAGCCGGTAGGTGTCATCTAAATCACTATCGCCATCGTAGTAGATCGTTATTCCGCCATTACT